>SMLS01068781.1:0-20660 GCA_004785975.1 Popillia japonica
GGAAGCGTCTTCAGTTGGCTAAAACTCACCAACATTGGATTGTAGACCAATGGAGAAAGATATTATGGTCGGATGAGTCAAAGTTTGAGGTATTTGGCACAAAACGACGAGTGTTTGTACGTCGCCATTCATGTGACCGGATGAAGGATCAAAATGTTGTTCAAACTCTAGAGATGGAAATATAATGGTATGGAGCTGTTTTTGTGGTAGACACATTGGCTGATTAATTAAAATCGATAACACAATGACCAAAGAAGTATACCTACAGATTTTAAAAGAGCATGGTGTTCCCACAGGAACTCAACTAATTGCTGAAAGTTTTGTGTACCAGCAGGAGAACGATCTGAAACATAGAGCCAAGATTGTTAAGGCATATTTTGAGGCGCAAAGTCAAGCAGAGATCCTTACTTTACTGGAGTGGACAGCGCAAAAGCCCGACTGCAGCCCTATAGAGTTAATATGGGACCATCTGGGACGCGAGGTACACAAATCTTTACCAACCAATAAAGGAGACCTTTGGAGCGTGCTACAAAATGCCTGGAACGAAATTGACGTTGAATATATGTATAAACTTTTTAGAAGAATGCCTCGAATATGTGCAGCAATCATTAGTGACAAAGGTATTTATATGCACAAAAAAAAAAGTTTTGTAGATGATTTGCATTTATATTTCATTATAATATGGGTAAATAGTACTGTTAACATTAAATTAAGTATAAACATTATTAACCTACTCTATAGTATCATTTCCTCTTGGTTTTTGATACGTAACTAAATTTCAACGCAGTGCGATTAAACTTTTGAGCGGTAGTGTATTATATATTATACATAGGTAGAAATTGTTGGATACCATTATTTTTCATTGTCTGCACACAGGAACCTGCAGTAATTTTAGTGTACATTAATTATATTGATCGTTATCACACAATATAAGCCCGTATGTAAACTAAAATAGTACACTTATAAAACGTACGAAATTCATTGATATTGGCATTGTCTCGCGGAGACCTCCGAACTAACTTCCGCCGGCACCCATGCGTGCTGCCTTAACTACTCCGCTTTATTTATTCCCCAGTTTTGGAGATACTTTAACTCAGTGTCTATCCTTAATAAATATCTATACGAGATAGAAATGCAAGACGAAAATATGCCCAAATAAGGATTGACACTTCAATCGTATGTCAGGATACAAATTAACAATCTATAGGTAATATAACAATAGTTGGAATTGCTATATTAGACACATAACATTTATGCAAAATGAAATAGTGAGAAATAAACTCCTTTTCTCGTATCTTATAAAACAAGCTTGACATGTAACATCACGGACTTTGGTTATGTCAGGTATCTAGGCTGTACCACTAGATACCGGACATAACTAAAGTCCGTGGGTGTACATACATCTACCTAGGTTATTTAAAATAAACCTACTTACCGTTACGTCAGGATATGGTTTGTAGTCTGGAATCGTTGCGTTTGGATATATATCTACATAGGACAGGAAGCCTTTTGTTGCATGCCAAACTCCGAATTTATCAATTGCTTTTACACTAACGTTAGCTGGTAGCCTTATATAAATACTCTTCCCATTGTAGGATTTAAGATAGGAATAAGTATCCGTTTCATCAGGAACTTGTACAGTGGTACCATTTGGAAAAGATACACGAAACTGTGTCAGATTGTAGTTATGACTCAGATTTGGAATGTAAAAAGTTCTGTCGTTTATTATCAGCACTGGTCCGGAGTATAGATGGTAAGTACTGTTTGAAAATTTAGTTAACTGAAATCCTGTAATGTCTATATCCTAAAATAATTTATTAAAGTTAAGTTTAAGAGCCATGATAAATAACAATATATATTACCAGCTTTTCAGTTAATTTACGGTTAAAATAAACAGTACTCAAATTCTTCTGCTCATCATCATTACAAACCGCTAAGTAATCGACTTCACTTAAACTAATATTTTCTGGCACTTGTAAAACAATGTTTTCCCCATTATAACTGTCTATACTTTGAAAAGATCCCTTCTCGTTGGGAATAATACTGTCATTTGAGCATGGATTGCCACTACCCACTCTGAAGTGCACGTTGTTACCTGTTTGATTATAGTGAATATTTGATATCATAATTCTTACTTTCTCTGACAGTGCATCTACTATAATATCATCAGATTTCACATCAGAACTGATGAATGGTTCAACAATCAATGGTAGATACTGAAAAAAGAAGAATATAAATAAATAAGACATAAACGTTATTCCAACATACGTATATAGGTACATACTTAAGAATTTTCATTATGATTATAGTTTTACACACGTTAAGATAGACGGTTTATATGACTTCATAAAAAAATGTAACTGGGTTCAATTTTAATAATTAGAAGACCGCTACTAGATGTAATGTTCGTGGTTGCTACGAGGAAAAACTGCCGTTTTTGGCAAGGTACGGACTTCGAAAGATTGAAAAACCTTTTTTGTCTAACTATTTGGTATAGATTTTCGATTGAATGGGTACTTTTTGAAAACTGAATTCGAACAAATACACAAGTACACGTAGTATATTCATACTTAGTTGTAGTACAGTCCATTACCTATTGAAATTTCCAAGGAATACATTGGAATGTCTCAAACCAGGAAGATTTTCCCAGAGGGTTCCTGCGTGTTTCTGGCCCCTGTCCTTTACTTCTCCTTCATAGGTGTTCGTCCCTATTCCGCAAAATGGTTGCGGTCTTACAAATGATATTGTGGCGGCTTCTTTTGCTAATAATTCTACCCAATTCCAGTGTATTCTGGTACCCAGCATACTGCGACTCTGTTCTCTCTGTCTACATTGTTTAATTTCTCTAAACATTCGCAGACTAATTTCGATCTGATGGTGTTAGAACCCAGCGCCATTATGGCTGTTTGACTGTCGTAGAAAATTGCAATGCTTTGCTTCCGATAGTTACTAGGTATCAAGATTCAGTTGAACACATCTTCCAATAGTACTGATCTTTGCTTGGAAGACGCTGAGGTAAGTTTCCATTAGCTCTAAGCATTTGATTCCTGGTCCGAATACTCCTGCACCTGTTCCCTTATCAGTCTTGGAACTGTCCATATACGTTTCAATGGTATTTGCTTTTAGGGAGTAGGTGCATCGTTCTCCATCCCATTTTCTCTTGTCGCTTAGCTACGTGAGAAAGTTCTTCTCGAAGCTATATTTCCTAACCTTTTCGTCCTGCAGTGCAGAGAGCCCTGCCAGAAATGACCCAGCTCTCTGCCACGGGATCCCAGCCCCACCAGACCCCAATCTGGACAGAAGATATAATGCTCTATGGGGAAATGCCTCCACTGCTATGTGTAGGGGCGTAACATCTAAAATCACCTCCAAGGCCGCGGTTGGGCATGTTCTCATGGCGCCAGTAATGCACACACATGCCAATTGTTGCAGCTTATCAAAAATGTTTTCGAATGTTACTTATCTAACTTGGGAACCATGTTATCGCCCCGTCTGTTAGCATAGGTCTCACTATACTCACGTACAGTCATCGCAGTATAGTTGGGCTGCAGACCCAAGTTTTGCCTGCTACTGCTACTGCCCGCGAGTTGAGTACATCTTCCAATAGCATTGATCTATGCCTGGAAGACACTGGGGTAAGTCCCCATTGGCTCTGAGTATTTGTTTCCTGATCCAAATACTCCTGCACCTGTTCCTTTATCAGTCTTGGAACCGCCCGTATACCATTCAATGGTATTTGCCTTTAGGGAGCAGGTGCATCAATCTCTTTCCCATTCTCCCTTATTGCTTAGCTCCGTGAGAAAGTTCATCTCGAAGCTATATTTCCTAACCATTTCGTCCTGGGGTAGACTGAAATGTGCGGAGAGCTCCGCCGGAGATGAGCCAGCTCTCTGGCACGGCATCTCAACCCCACTCGGACAGACTTCGTAAAGTCGTTTCTATGAGTAGGCATTAGCCTGAGCCTGGGGATGCTTATAGGCATTCTGATTGGGCAGTGTATACCGAACACGCGCACATCCTTGCCGACTGCCCAGCATGGTATGCGGAGAGGCAGAGCTACTTTGGAGACGCGAGTTTAGATGCACTCAGACTAGAGAAGCTAACTCTCGACCAGCTCGCGCACTTCTTCCTACGGGTGCAACTGGCTCGTAGTCTTTAAGAACATGAGGCCAATAGGTCTTTTGGCTGAGCGGCCGCCCATGAGGGAAAAAACGTATTTTTACATTGTGGTATATATTAAATCGGATACAATCATCCCAAAATTCTTGTTGGTGCCATCTTAAGTCGGGAAGAGATTTTTAAGATACACAAGACCAGAACGTTTATTTAGAAAAAAAGAATAGTTTTAGTAAGTTGAGTAGCAATAAAATTATGTATACGATACTGTTAATTACATATAGGATGGTGAACATGACACAATTTAATTATCAAGCGACCTTGTGAAAATATTGCTACCGAAGTTTTGAAAGCTCTTATAATATTTCTTTGCCACCTAACGAAGAAAAAGAATTTTTTACTTCAATTACATATTTGCGCGAAAAAGGTAAAGGCGAATGAGATTTTCGTGTGCATATAAAATGACATTGAATAGAAGCTTAAGGCTACTACGAATTCCCACATTACAACATTTTACTTATTGTTTCATATGTAATGCTTTTGAATAAAACCCATGATACCTTTGCGTAGCGATTAATTTGATCCAATGCCAATAATTACGTGATTCAGCTACGTTACAAGTTTAAAATCTATAAATAGACTAAATCTGCACAGAAAAAAAGTTGTTATTTTCATAACGGTGTGCTCTAATTCTTTCCACAAAATCGATCAATCATTTCAATGAAACGGGCGTATTAATACAAGAATGGCCAATTGTTAGAAAATATACTTATGCCCGCATACGCAGTAACGCTTATGATCTCTATTTTTTCTGTAGTTTTTCAGAAAAGTCGCTGCACTTGTTATTAGTTCTGAAACAATTTCTTTTCTGCGTTATCTACGGCGCTACCTGGTTCTGGCCATTCCAATTAAAACAACATCGAAATATCTATAAATATGTACATATATACTTTTTATTACAAATATTGTATATGTATGTAGTGCGTGGATAACTTACCATTGCAGAATTGTTTTTTTTGATATATCGTTCATTCATAAAAACATGACCGAAGTTATGATTATACTTCACGCACCATACGGCCAAATAATCTATATCGTTGATTGTTAACGTATTTGGTAGATGGATTGTGATGTTTTGTCCGGTATACGTGGGAAGTGGTGCTGTAGAACCTTTGTGAGGTACTATAGTACCATTTGGTGATGGTACACCTTTTCCTACCCAAAAATGTGCACCCGGCCCTTTTCCGTCATAGTAGAATTTGGTGATACTTATTTCAGTCGTGCTAATGATTTCGATTGGCCCAGACTGAAGATCATGTGCGAGCTGTCTAAATGGTGGTAATGTTATCTGCAAGAAAAATAATATCCGTTACTACAAAATTTAATTAGAAAGAGTTATAGTATGAATGTAGGCCATACTGTTTCTTAGTACTCTAAAGATTAGCTTAGTAATATAAAAATAATTTATAAACTACGGTATTAAATTCATAAATGAAGATAAGTTTTTTTTTGTAAAACTGATCGAATCAACACGTTCTAGCAGTCTAGGCTACTATACTTGACAGTATTTCAATAATAATAATACTTTTTAATGACCAACGGGAATTTACATGACATAATAAGATAAACTAACTATACTATATAATAAGTCCATGCCAATACATATGTATAGGTATCTAAGCTTTATAATACAAGTTATTACCAGTCGGGGAGTAGATGACAATAAATTTATATTCAACTAATAATAATAATGATGGTGATAATAATAGCAATAGCAACAGTAGTAACGGGTGACCGTTGAAGTAAGCTCGTTTTTGCTGTCGGCAAGGGGAAGGTGCACTCATATCGAGAAGTTTGTCTTGGCACATGAAACCTTAGTCTAGATAACAAAAATTCACAGCCCATCTTGATCAACTTCTATACAAGAGTGGCACATTGACGGTCGTGTCCAGTAGTAAGAGATGTCATATTATGGCGAATTCATAATTCCTCCTGGCTGGTACCGATTCATCACTTTTGAAAAATAAGAATGTCAAAAACGTCGATGTACGCGGTCGAGCATCAAACGATGAGATACAAAAAATGGGTACCAAGTCACGACAGCGTAGTTCAATTTTCTAACAATGAACGAGTAGTATAATATCTTAAGAAGTTGTAAGTTGTTAAAATTAGTAGCCACCCTCATTACAAAACCCAACGAGCTGTAGAAATGTAAAATCACTCCCAAATTACTAAATGACTCCCTTCGTTCAAGGTAATTCCCATCAATTACTTACATACTGAGAAAGTATAGTAGACTTAGAGCGAGTAATAGCGCACGAAACAACACTTGCCTACTAATCTTAATTGTTTATGCGAGACCAATGAATAATTATGTCTAACAAAGTAAATTTCTTGATTTAAGAATATCAGTTGAAAAGAATGATTTAGTGCTAAATTTTTTTAACCTTTACATTTTTTCCGCAAAAACAATAGTTTCTTAGTAAAAAAATAAATAGAATATCTTGCATGGACGTATCTTTTGTGAATGAAATCGAAATAATCTAGAAGTGTGTGATAAAGCATAATATTCATAGGTAGCCTATTTATTGGTAGAACAAAAAGCCACTTTCTTAAATCTTTAGCAATTTTAAGAAAAAAAAAAAACAAATACATTTTTGTTCTCATTTTTGGAAGTGTGTACACTTTTCCAGGCCAAACCTAAGAGCTTTCGTTTCCATTGAAGACCCCCTTTAATTTTTGACAAGGAATCAGCCTTTGAAAACTTTCCCACTTATTTAGAAACAGCCTGTGTATATTATGTACTTGTACGTTATCGATCATTTCTATAAAAAATGAAATAAGAATGTTATGCTATATATTTCCAATATATTATTTCAACTTTCTATGAATTAGTATTGTTTGTGATCAGTGAAGGAAGTTTCCTTGTATTTCGCGTGTTTTGGTGGCAGTACTTATGTAATGTACGCATTATCATGTACCGGAAATATGCGAACGATCCGGATAGTTTCTGTTACAGTTGCGAGATGTTTACCGCTAAACATCAAAACTGATGTTTCACTCTACTAATAAGAAGAGCTTATTATCTGTACTTTGGAGGTAGAATTCAAGATCAAGACAAACAACGGACACCACATATTTGTTGTGTTTCTTGTGCAAATGGTCTTCGACAGTGCATAAATGGTTTGCGTTCATATATGCCTGTTTACAGTGCCTATGACCATGAATGAAGCCGGGGCTCTACGAACTTTGAAGCCTTAGGGTCATAATGATTTTTTCAGTATAAGTGCCGAAACAGTTTTAATTTTTCTACCTTCAACTATATTTCTAGACTAGTCGCAAAGTGCAGGACCTAAGTAAACATACGCTTTTTTGGATTTCAATTACTATTGTGTATTGTGACATTTAACGACATCTACTGGCTAGTAGTGGTACTATGTATTGTACTATGAATGTACTATCTATTTCAGTTACCCGCTAACAGCTGGCGCTAGTTGTAATTATATACTTGGGAATTACTGCGTTGGTTGGAGTTGGAGAAAGTTCTGGTTCTGGCCAGTGTATTCCAATCACTTCAATATGGCAGTAATTGCATATAAAAAGGCTAGCGGCGCAACCGCGAGTCAGTCTGCGTAGGAAAGGCGAAGGAAGCGAAACTGTGAAATAAAGTAACACCCATGCATAACAGTATTTTGATTTGACTTATTGTTTTTATGTGTGATTTAGTAGTGTGGAAAAGAAGCGAAAAATAGAATGCAGAACTTTCAAAGATAAATGGAACTTTCAGTATTTTATGATTAAGTCCAGTAATAAGGCGCTATGTTTAATTTATAATGAACCCGTAGGTGCTCTCAAAGAATATAACATTAAACGAGAATATGAATCGAAACATTTTCATAATTACTCGAAATATACAGGAAGTTTGCGGACGGAAAACTGTGAAGCTTTGAAGCGCGTACTGAAATTGCAGCAATCTTTGTTTACCAAAGCCTATACTGAACAAGAGTCTGGAACTCGCGCCAGCTTTCGTGTGGTTCTTGAAATCGGAAAACGTGGGAAACCATTCACCAAGGGAGATGTGATAAAAGAATGCTTGATTGCAGTAGCCGAAGTTTCAGTCAATTGGTGATGGTTCAAAACCATTAGAGTTGGATATGTCTGAAGTTCTAAGTGGCCCGAATAATCGACAATTCAGCGAGTTTATTGAAGAGATTGGATTAAACTGACCATATCACACTGCTGTACGCTGGCTTAGTTGCGAAAAAGTCCTTAAACGCCACGCTTTTTTGAACTTGGAACAGAAATTTATTTGAATGAGAAGCATCGCCCTTTTGTCGATTTAGAAAATATGTAGTGAATGGCTGTGGAAGTTAGCATTATATGGCGATTTGACAAATCATACGACCGAACTGAATTTGAGATTGCTAAGAGAAAATCAGCGTCTCTCTGATTGATATACCAATATCAAATACTATTTCACACTACAGAGACTGAATTACCCGTCGATTTTGCAGTCGAAACTTTCAGTCCTTTGAAGATAAATTTTGATACTCCTTTCTCAGACTTTGATGTCATTGCGAAAGGAAACTAAGCTTTTTCAAAATCATTTGCTGATAGTACTGATCCAGATTTTATTCCAGTACATCCCACTGAGATACCTTTGATTATACAGGCACAACAAAAAGATTTAGTTCGTGATTTCCTCCAAATTGCAAATTTGGAATTTATTGTAGCAAAATCACTCATTGCCGTAACCGTGAGAATAAATTTTCCGAATTTTATTCTATGGACGAAAATGCTATCTACTACAGTGCTATTGGACGTAACCCCAAACGCAAAAAATGGCGACTCTTTATTGCATTTAAATTTAGCTTAATATAAAAGTTAATGTGCGATATTCGTATCAAATACGGACCAAATACATATGTATGTACATATATAATATGCAAGTACCTACTGCTTTACGTAAGTAGTTTTTAATGAAATAGTGCAATGAACTGAAAAGTGTAACATGATTTACGAATTACATACTTGAAAGTTTAAAATATGTTACGTAATGTAATGTTAGTTACACGTATACAGGCACATAATCTAACGAATAAAGCTGGTAAGTCGCGATTAGGAACAGCTCAAAATATTTTTATGAGCGGAAGTTGAACAGATTGTCTGCAATTTACTATTATGTAATGTGTCTTAAGGCGATGTGCCTGCACTAACACTTAAGTGTTAGGAAAATCTGTAGTTTGTAATGATTACCCGTAATGTTAATGGTTATGTTAAAAATACCCGAAACGTAGAAGTTTACGTTGACAATACAAACGGTTATATGTATAATTCTTTACAATCGTAAAATAAAAAAGTTGAATGGTAACAGTTTCTATTCAATTCTGATGCAATTTTTTTTATTGTGAATTTAATCAGACATACTTTAACGACAAAAAATGCGCAAATTATTCATGTTGTCGTTTTTTATTAAAGTAGGCGTATGCTTGTATTGTCACATATTGTTAATGTATGAAAATAAATGCACTAAATTCTAGTACTACAGATATCCGACAAAATTACGATCCGGATATCCGGATCCAAAACTATCCGGATATCCGAATCCTTGGATCCGGATTCGCTATCCAAAACCTCAATTCCGGATCCACTATCCGAAACCTTGGATCCGGATCCGCTACCAGAAACTTCGGATCCGGATACGATATCAGAAACCTCGGATCTGGATCCACTATCCAAAACCTGGATTGAGCAGAAAGGCCCTCACTGCAAAAGGTCCCCAGTGCAAACTTTTTTTTGTTTGGAATTAACCGATTTGTGCTTCATAATTATTACTTCGTATTTCTTATTTATTTAGTAAAACTTTATATTTGTGTTTCTCTTCAGACCAAATACCTTTTGTTCCCGATTTTTCAGTTTATTTATTTATTTAACCTACCAATAAAGTAGTTATTTTCTTCTTAAAACGTTGTACATATCGATATCTATTAGCTACTTATAATATTAATTAATAATATTGATTTGTTTTATTATTTTACAAAGCAAAATGTTGGAACGTAAAACAATTTTTCTTTACTATTTTTTAATGTTAGCGAGAAGTCGCGAACAAAATAATCTTATTGATACAAACCTCATAAAGAATGCAAATTTGATAATTTTTGATAGCAGATTCGAATGCGAGGTTTCGGATAGCAGATCCGGATCCGAGGTTTCGGATAGGTGATCCGGATAGTGGATCCGGATAGGGGATCCAGATAGTGGATCCGGATAGGGAATCCGGATAGCACTCAGATCCGGATAGTAAACTATCCGGATCCGGATAGCAGCTCTACAAAATTCCATGATATTTTAGAATTAAAATCGGAATCATTTCCTAAGCAACATTATTACTTTAAATTTTTGTTCATAATTGTGATCGTGAATTGATTTAAGTCTCCAATCAGTGACATACCCAGTATTTTATTCTTCTCAATTTTGCTGTAACCACTTCATCAAGAAAAGTTATAATCACAATTAATGGAGGAATCATTAATAGATTAGGGCGTGGCATTTATTGTAATTCGCTCTATTCCTGAATAAACCAATATTCAACATTATGCAGACACATATATACAGTATCGTCCAAAATTGTTAAGTTTTAAACAAATTTAGTTTTGTTACATCTTATAATACAGATTTAATAATTCTTTCAGATTTTAAGCGCTTTTTGAGTAGAAATCCTTCTAACCTACTTTTTAATGTAAAGGGATTTCCATTAGAAGCGCTCGATTTTTGTAACCTAATAAAACAAATGATAGTGACCTATTTTTATTTGTATTATAAAGTAGGTATTTAGATATGGTTAACATTATGTTTTAAAAATTATATGAGGTAAATGTCCTCCGCGGCTTTACCTGGTTTGTTGAATCCTGGATATCCAATTTCTCATAACGTTATCATATCAAAGTGTCTCGATTTCAGCAATCACGCGCCTAATATTGGCTTTTAATGCGGCAACCGTCCGCGGATTTGTCAACATAGACTTTGGATTTTACAAAGCCCCAGAGAAAAAAATTCAGTGGCGTTAGGTCGCCAGATCTGGGCGGCCAATTATATTAATGTTGTTAAATGTGTTCTCACAATGGTTTTATTTTGTATGAAACACATTGTATATATCCTCATTTATTTGAAAGAATTAAAGTTTAGCTCGCTTTCATAGGTATTTAGAGATAATATGTATAAATGCAACTTCAATAACCCACTTAATTTAGCGTATTCTGTATACTGAATTGTTTCAATGTGTAGTTGATTATTATTAATCTATCTTAAATATTTGTCAAATTAGCAAGCAAATGCACATATTTTTGTAATATTCTTACAACATGCGACGTAGTTGTTTTACTTTTTTGAAATTGAAGAGTTTATTTGCTACTAAACAACACGAGCAGTAGTACTAATATAAATTATAGTTCATTAAAACAATATTAGAATAGTAATGTAAAAGCAATTTAAAACTTGGCACTCTTTCAGCACTACTCAAGTATTGGGTAGTTGAACTATTCTTAATTGGAGCCAAAAATAAATAGATTGCACTTTTATTAGTACAGTTAAGCTGGTTTAACTTGCTTAAAGTACTTATTCTTATTTTTCGTCGAACATGATTTCGATGAACAGTTCATCATATTAATAATAAATGATAAATAAGGAAACAAATATGGTTAATGATAAATCGTTACTCAATAATAATACCAGGTATAGTTTACTCAAATTAAGGCCGGTGGTTTCATTTCTGTTATTTATTAAATAATTGAACATACAATGATAATTCAAGCGGTTTTATGTTTAGTGCAAACGATATATTTGCAATATTGTGTTTTTACGAGACATTGCACAACTGATAACACAAATTGGCTCTATTGTTAATACACAATTTTTGGTTTATCTCATACATTGTGAATCTAGTTTGTAATGGCATTATATGTATATAAATCAGACTTTGTCTTTTCTTATTCCGTATCTTGTTCGTAAACGACGTAAAGTCGGTGTCATAGGTATAAATAAGGAAAGAAATAAAAAAAAAAGTTAAATGCTTATATCAACGATTTTGTAAAACATTGAGAGATACGTTGCTAGAATAAATAAAATAAGTATTACATAAATACTATTTTCTTAATTTTGAGCAGACTGACGGACAAAGAGTTGGAAGTACATACACGAGTTCTTAAAAGTACGAACCCATAGAACTACAAACCACTACCCTCCACTTCCTTACATTTGCTATATAGAATTCCCAGAAAACAAATAAATAAATTCGTTCAAATTTTTCTCTCGCAATAGATTAAGAAACATACTTCAGCACATTCAGCTTTAGCATAATATTTCCTCGATACTCCAAATTTTGTTTTTATCAAACATCTGTTGTCAAGAAGGACTATACCATTTTTACCGAATTTCAATCGTGATAATTATTATCTACTCTGTAGTATTCGGCAATTCTCTCTTTTACTTCAATAGTTGTTGCTTGCTGCCCCGCTTCAGTGCAAAGTATGTAAATATCCCTGCATTTTACCATTGATTGTCAGATCCGAGGAAAACGTAAGTGATTCATTCAGTTAGAGACGATAACCGTTGCCACGAAAGATGTTTACCGTTCAATCGAAAATCTATTAGAGCGAGGAGATCATCTGGAGATAATCCTCAATATAATTTCGGCCGGATGTGTCAGCTGTATATTTTAGCTTAGGTAACCATAACCTTCATCCCAAAACGGACGCGATGGTGTTTGAACCCTACATCCATCATCTGCTGACGTATGTAAATTTTGCAAATATCGATGGGGCTACCAAACATCGGAGCATCACAGAAGAACACCGATCAGCGTGATCTGATAAATAATACCCGAATACTAATCCTACCAGAATCCACCAGAAGACTTCAAGTTGCTCACTAGACTAAAATGTACGGATCACCAGAAAGACATTATAAGAGGAAGTGATGCTGAATGAAGAGCACCATCTACAAAAGGAGACCAGGTACTGACGATCGAATTCATTATCAGAATAGTTTTAATTCTAGCGTAATTGACGGTCGAATTAGGCTTTTGCATCTCTTTCTCACCTTTAACTTCTATTTATATTTTTGTTTTCTCTTATTTTACCTTTTGTATATATTGCGCTACTATAACACAAAGTCAACAATTTCTTTTATCAACATCAGATATGCTCGTAATTATAGTTGTTAATATAATACACATTTAGAACATACATATTACGTTTAACTTGGAGGCCCAATATTTAAGTTCTCGTGCTTAATTGAGCTGTTTAGTTTTATTTTGTTTGCGCGACAAGGGCTTTTTTACGGCAATTCTTCCATGTAAACCAGCTTTCTTTAAACGTCTCTTAACCGTGGTCAGACTGATTACTTTCTGGCGATTGACGTTCGCTTCGGCGGCAATTTCTAATACACATTTTACAACATACATATTACGTTTAATTTACAACAACCTCGACATTCTAACCAACTTCGTTTGAATTGATTTCATGATTTTAAATTAATTGCAGAATTTAAGCTATGTACATATCTGATCATTAACTCACACAGCTTCGTTCAATTAAGCTTGATATTGTTCCGAGCCTAAACGAACTAATTATGTATTTAAATAAGAATGTGACCAGATGTATAGTCAAATATCTAATTGTTTCAAGGAAATTATTCCAAGCGCTTAAAACGCGTCTTGTGTCTATTAATTGAGCTGCTAGAATTAAAGTATAAATTTTTTCATATTTTGTCTAAGTGTTTTAAAACGTGTAATTTAGTATACTGAGAATAATTGTACATTAACTTGTTTACTTTGTAAACGTTTGAGTAATATATTGTCAATAGATTTCGTTATAAATTATAATTACTTTGTTTCATTGCCAAATCATTCCATTACTTTAATAATTTTTAGTATTCATTCTTAATACTCTGCTTATTATGCTAAATAAATATTGCTAATATTATGATTGTAAATTATCTAGAATAAAAGTCACAATTAATTTTAAAGTTTACTTGTTTTAAAAAGTCAAAGGCTCATATCTTATTTTAGATCAAAACATTTAGTTATTTCGACCCACTACGTTGCCATGGAATAGATATTTACAATTTCTAAATTAGTAGTATTAAGATAAGAAATTGGTCCGTGTATCGAATGTTCTATATTGATGATTTGTTTTAACTGATTTTAAGTGGATTTCCTAAATAACGGAGAAATAAGTGCACCTGGACGATGTACTAAAAATAAAATGGATTTATCTGTAGGGTAGCCGATGTAGATAACTATTAAAAGAGCATTAGTTACTACGGATTTATACAATCGTAGATGACCGAGAAAACTTTTCATAGTTTGCTAGCACACACTACGATCGATAATTATTTGCCCACCCTTATTAAAACGTAGGTAGTTTTGAGTGAAACATCAATGCAAAAATGGTACTATTTATTCTAACGATTAAATACGTATCAATACAAAAAATAACAGCAAAATTCTGAATAGAAAATAAAAGAAAACAACGAAAATAAGTAATTAAATATTGCGCTCGTCTATGAGAGCTCCTTTCCGCCGAATGATTTCTTGATACAATCTGGGCATTCTTTCAATGTGGCATGACAATGTTAATGTGTCTATTTGTCTCTACGCTGTTTGTAGCTGGTTCCACGATGTTCTTGTAGATATAGCCGATTGTCGAATTTGTCGATCGAGATAGTCCTATAAAAGCTCGTGGGGTTGATGTCTGGATTCTGAGCGGGCCATTTCCTAATTGATTGAGGTAATTACGGCTTAATTTCGACGTGTGTTTCGGAGTATTATCCTGCTGAAACACGAAGTTTTCGCCGAATATGCGTGTTCCCGAGTGAATGGCGGGTTCCTCCAAAATTTGTTGGTAGCGCTCGTTCTTTAATATCCCCCCGATTCGCACTAAATTCCCTACCGTGGCCCCGGCAAAACACCCCCAAATCATGATCGAGCCTCGCCCATGTTTAGCTGTAGACACTACACAGGGTTCAGCTAATCGTTCTCCAGCTGATCTCCAAACAAATACCCTTCTTCACGAATCAAAAACTTCAAATTTGGACTTATCGGTCCGCATACTTTTCCAATGTTCGATGGTCCAATATTTATGTTCTCGTGCATAATTGAGCTGTTTAGTTTTATTTTGTTTGCGTATGTAGGGCTTGTATGTAAACCAGCTTGCTTTAACCGTCTCTTAACCGTGGTCAGACTGATTACTTTCTGGCGATTGACGTTCGCTTCGGCGGCAATTTCTGGCGCTGTCTTGCGGCGATTTCTTCTACTTATTAAAAAGATATTACGATCTTCTCTCGGGGTTGTAATTTTAGGACGCCCCGACCGTATTTTGTTTAAAATACTGCCAGTACTGTTCCCCGCGATAGTTTAAGTAGTTTCGCAATCTCACGATTACTTTTACTGGTTTTCTGGTAACTAAATATCAGTGCATGAGTTTCTGTCGATAACTCTTTCGTTTTCGGCATAATTTCAAGTTTACGCCTTTTATACTTTAATACACATACTTCGATGTAAACGATCTTAGTGGTAAAACTAAACTAAGATTTCTTCGCTTTAGGGGCACAATAATATTGATGATGATTTGTATTACCTGCTGCGACAGCATGCACAATTCCGAGAAATAATTAATTACATCGCTGAACTAGCTTAAATCATAAAAGGATATCCTTCCATTTATGTTATTAAAATATTTGTTTTTAGTTGGGTTAGAAGTATACGTGAATTATCGCATTTCCTTAATGATATTTCTATTGTGGATGCATTTGCACGAGGAAATAATATATTATTAAGCTTTACGCAAATATACAGGTGAGCAAATAATTATGGATGATGGTGTATACGTACGTGCTGTTGACTCGCTGAATGTATCCACCGCTCACGGGGTGGAAATTCCGTAGAAGCCTATTTCAATTAGTTGGTGGCAGTTTGGAATGAAATTACGGGTGTTTAATATTAATAATTTTAATAAAAACTTAAACCCTCGCACTATAAGTTGTATAATAGGTCACTAAAAACTATAAACTCACTTGACTAAAACTAAAGACAATTTGAATTTTTGAATTTAAAAACTTAACATGCCGCCCGCCTTGAAAGGCTTGACTTTCAAAGGAAAAGATAAACCAAACTAAAATAAAAACTTGTTTAATTGCACAACACTCACAAAAAATTGGCACGACACATAATTTACTGGAAGGCCTCTTCAGAGTGCCGCCTGGGGTGAGAACACTGGCAGCGCGGATGATGTTGTCTTCACCTGGATGTAGATCGACGATGCGGCCAATACTCCAGCGCAATGGTGGTAAATTGTCCTCCTTGATAATGACTAATTGCCCTATAGCAATTTTGTCTTGCCTGTTGGACTTCCACTTGGTACGTTGTTGCAAGTGACTCAAATATTCACCTTTCCATCTTTTCCAGAACCCCTGCTTGATCCTTTGGACATGCTGCCACTGGTTGAGCCTATTTGTTCTGATGTTTGCCAAATCTTGGTTTGGTATTGATAGCAGAGTATCTCCAATTAGGAAATGACCAGGAGACAAATAGGAGAGATCGTTAGGATTATTAGATAGAGGAGTGATAGGACGGGAGTTTAGAATTGCTTCTATTTCTGTTAATAACGTATTAAACATTTCTGAAGTAAGCAAAGCATTTGACGCTGTCCTCTTTAAATGATTTTTCATTGACTTTACCGCTGCTTCCCATAATCCCCCAAAATGAGGAGCTCGAGGTGGAATAAAATGCCAATTTATCTGGTTTTTCACCGAGTATTCAAGAATTTCACTCTTTGCCTCTTCACTGTCAATTAATGCGTAAAGTTCCTTCAGTTCTCTGTTTGCCCCTACAAAATTGGTTGCGTTGTCGGAATACATGTGACTTACTTTCCCTCTTCTGGCTATGAAGCGTCGTAAAGCGTTTATGAATGCTTCCGTCGATAGATCACTAACAAGCTCTAAATGAACTGCTTTCGTAGCCAAACACACGAAGACAGCTACGTACATTTTAATTGTTTTGCTGTTTCGTCTTTTACTTTCTCGAATTGTAAACGGTCCACAATAATCGACTCCAGAATTAAGAAATGGTCGGCCGGGTTCTAATCGATGAACAGGAAGATTTCCCATCAGATATTCTTGATTCGTTGGATTAGCCTTGAAACAGGGGATGCATTTACGAATAATTTGTCTAACAGAAGACTTGAGTGCCAACGGCCAATATTCCTTTCGAAGGGCGGCCATAGTGCCCTGCGTCCCTGCGTGGAGTGTGTTTTGATGAAAATGTGTAATCACCAACATGGTGAATGGGTGCTTCGACGGTAGTACTATCGGGTGTTGATGCGAATACGATATATTCGCCTTCTGCAATCTTCCGCCTACTCGAATGATTCCATGTTCGTCAATTAATGGGTTCAACGTAATTAGTGGACTTTTTCTGTTCACGGTACCAGATAATTTTAATTGTGATAGTTCGCTAGCATACGTTTCCCTTTGTACAAGTTTGATCAAACAACGTCGAGCTTCATTTACTTCGTCTAAAGTTAGATTGCCAGAACGATTCTCTTTTGTACTGCCTTCTATACGTGATATGATGTTTTTTGAAAATCTTAGGCAGTATGCAGTTATCCTTATCAATTTCGATAACGATGAATATCGAGTAAATAAGTTGTTTGGTGTTTCGTTAATATTAGGTAAGCCTAGGATACCTCTCCTTTCTTCAATGATTAAGCCTTTTGGAATTTGATATGCTATCTCGTTGCAATCCACATTTTGCATCTTTAGATCAACATCCTTGTTGAGCCCCCTTTCTAAGTTGTGAAAACGCTTTAACGCTACGCTGTAAGTATCTCCTAAACTATTAGGATCTCCTTTAAACGGTAGCTTGACAATAAGACGGCCAGATTCGCTTCTCGTATGGGTATTTAAAAAGTGATCTTCGCATAATTGTTCGTCGGGCGTATAAGTCGCAGCTGCGTTAAGCTCTTCTATCTTCCAAAATGCGGTAATTTTCTCATCTAATGAGTTGGTGACTGATAGATTGCATTTTACTGACGTAGTGGTAGGTTTCACTTGTTCTAAAGATCCTGCTACAATCCAACCCAAATGTGTTTTTTGTAAAGACGGATGCTTGTTGTTAGACGCAATCTGCCCTATGCGCATTAATTTCCAAAACAGCTCCACTCCTAACTGCATGTCTATTGGAGCCGGAAGATTGAATGTGGGATCAGCTAACTTGATGTTTTTAGGTATATCAAATTTCGATATGTCAATGGAAATCTGCGGCAACTCTTCAGTGATTTTATCAATTACCAAACATTTTATGTTTGACAGGAAATTGTTGTATCGCGATTTTAATCTAATGTTTACCATTGTTTTTATTTGTGTATTGCATTGATTGATACCTACGACCGGAATGTGAAACGGTTCTCCTCGAATCCCTAGCTTCTCGACGAACTTCTTTGCTATAAAATTCGATTGGGAACCTGAGTCGAGGAGTACTCTGCATGATTGTGGCTTGCCTTTAATATCATATACATCAAAGATGGCAGTTGAAAGAAATACGGCACTATATTCGTTTTGCTGTACAGAATGATTGTTGACAGTTGATGTGGATGGTTCTGGTGCTGATATTTCCTGCATGGATACTGGCGGCTTAGGTAGATTGGTTGTAGGTATGTGTAATAAGGTGTTATGTTTCTTGTGGCATATTTTGCACGATTGAGATAAACAGCGTTGTGTTGTATGATTTGGCTTTAGGCAGTTTAGGCATAATTGTTTCGCCTTGGCTTGTTTGATCCGCTGGTCTGGTGTCATTTTGAGAAAGACGTCACATTGAAAGATCATGTGATTTTTTGAACAGATTTTACAATTCGTGACTGTGGTCATATGTGACACACGCCTTTGTGTGGCAGATGATTGAAATGAAGTGCGCGAAATGGATTCTAGGGTCTGGCATTTCTTATTTAGAAAATTTATAAGTGTTTCTAATGTGGGCAAGGAAATTATGTCTGGGAAATGCGCTTCCCAATCTTTATATGTGACAAAATCCATTTTTGTTTTGATTAAATAGATAAGAAGAGAATCCCAGTGTTTGACTGGAACTTCCAGAGATTCCAATGGGCTAGTATGCCTGATGATACCATCTAAGATTGAACGAAGCGGTATAGGATTGTCCTTTTGCATTGAAGGTAATTGAAATATTGCTCTGATATGCTCTTCGACGATAAGTCTTTTGTTGTCGTAACGTTTTTTTAACATGCTCCATGCAATGGTGTAGTTTTCGTTCGATATCGATAAGGAACGAAGTGTTTCAGTGGCGGTTCCTTTTAATGCTGATTTTAAATAATGAAACTTTTGTACATTGGGAATGTCAGGGTTTGCATCTTCTAATGACAAAAATGTATCATGGAAATTAGTCCACTCTTCATATGAACCCGAAAATTCCGGTATTGATATACGAGTTGATTGATATACGTTTTTGAGTTGCTGGTGACGAACGGCTTTTATTCCTTACATGAATTTTTTAATTTTAGAATTGAACAATATTAATAGATTATTAAATTTTCTATTTACTTTTATGTTTACTATGGTTTTGTTATTATCATTATTATTTATTGGTTTAATTCTTTTGTCAGCAGGATCATTGTTATTATTTTTATTTTATTTTTATTTTTATTGAGATTGTACTTCTCCTTCTGTTTGACTGTTCCAATATCAATTTTGTATAATTTGATCATTCTGGAATAAATAAATTACTTACTTACTTACTTACGAGGTAAACGCATGCTTGGTTCCCGTGACTCGCTGCTATGTAAACTGTCATTCTGCTTAATTTCAATCGAGGATGGCGAATGATCAGAAATTAACTTATCTATTAACCCTACTGAATGAAAATACTTCCGTTCGAATTCTTCACGCTCTGAATCTTCGCATTCTATATCTGCTAATTCTTCTATTTGCTCTTGAATATTCTCGTATTGATTTAACATGGGCTCAAGAATGTCTTTACGTTTGTTAAGTTCTGCTAGGTTTGAATTTTTGTCCCTTTCACGAGTGTCAAGATATTTGACAGTTCTGTCTAGTGAATGACATAGACGGGTCGTTTTTGCTCTTAGCGATTTTAAGGATGATACTGTATCTGTACTCATGATGGGATATGGGATACGTGAATAAAATAAGTGATTGGAGACCTACCAACTTGAGTGCGTTGATATATCTGATGTATCAGAGACGTCGCTGGTATCCGGCTCGAAGGACCAATGTTAACTCGTTGAATGATATCCACCGCTCACGGGGTGTAAATTCCGTAGAAGCCTACTTCAATTAGTTGGTGGCAGTTTGTAATGAAATTACGGGTGTTGAATATTAATAATTTTAATAAAAACTTAAACCCTCGCACTATAAGTTGTATAATAGGTCACTAAAAACTATAAACTCACTTGACTTTTACAAAACATAACATGACATTACAAATTTTATATGACAGCAGCACACCTAATAAAAAAAAC
>SMLS01068782.1:0-45127 GCA_004785975.1 Popillia japonica
AGTACTATAAAACTACGTAAAGGGAATATGAATAACAAATGTTGGTTGTCATTTAACTTATTACATATTCATGACCAAAGGTAATAGTCGCAATATATAACTTTTATGCTGGTACAGTTACCAAGTTTATGTCAGTCAAATTATAATAATGTTCGTATGTGTAAATTGAAATCAATTATTCGTAAATATTACTCGAAGGTCATTTATCCTATATTTACGTTAACTAATTGATTTTGTATGGTATAATTATAGATAACAAACGAAATACTTAAGTATATCTTCATTTCTATGGAATACTTTTGTACTAAAAGGTTAATAGTTTACAAATCTCGTTCTGCTACATTGATAATCTTCCGGTCAAAATTTTCCTAATGGAAATATCAGATTAAATTATTATTTAAACAAACTGCGAATTGTCACGAAAAATATAAAAGGGCGCTAAATCACATGATTACGATATCTCAGAGGCCTATTATTACACAGCACAATTGTATATAGTATATCTAGTATATTTCAAAATTGAAATTGAAAAGATACATATGTATAAAGACGTTTTTTAAATAGCAAACAAAAAAAGGTTTTAGTAAACAATCTGGTTTACGTAGAAAAACCGATACAATCAATGTTAGTGAGGAAAAAGAAAGAACTGTCCTCTTGTAGTGAGGACACTGTGGAATACTTCCTGCTGAGTAATACTTTGAGCACTTAAGTATCATCACATCATAGAATGTAGCTGAAGAAAGCAATTGTTAACCTAACTACTTTTAGGCAAACCTCAACAACATCACAAACTTAAGTAGGACCATTCATGACTTTCATCTTTCAGGTAAAGTTAGTTTGAATTAAGCCTAAACTTTGAACGAGAAAGCCGAATCGGAAAACATGCTTAAAATACGGCTGAATGCTTTTTGTATATTAGTAACGATATAGGCTCTAAATAGTGTGATAGCTGCCGAGGTAAGAGCCGCTGTTCTTAGGGTTTGGGATTTGAATCTTTCGGATGACGCTTGTAGCACTTCCGATTGAACTAAGACAAAATACTGTTGTACCAAAGTCGTGTAAGTAGAGTTTCATACATAAGTAGTTTACACAGCACAAGCTGTATTAATTAGTCTCCATAAGCGGCACCGCTAGCACAGCATCTGCAGCATTTGCACTTACCACAAGTCATTCCTAAACACCGAGTTTAGCGACGTACTATCAAACTGGAAGATTTAGCGAACTCTGAACAATATCTAACAGACGTAGCACTGGTATAAGCTAACTTGATCAGATAGGGCATCAACGACGAAAACTACAACAAATATGGCTGCGGACAACTTTAGGGCATGGAACACCTCCTGATATGTCCTACCGCTCTACTAAGTGCACTCTCGACCATCTGTTACATAGTCCAATACTAGACTGAAAGTTTGCGGACACAAAAAAGTACGTAACTATCACTACAGGTTACCTGTCAAATAGGGCAATACTCGCATTTTATTGCCATTTTAAAAAGAAGTAGGATAGCTTTTGCGATTAGATCCCCAACTTTTACTAAAACCATTCTATACGAATTCATTAAAACAATATAATGAAAGAAACGCGTTTAAATTAATTAGACAACTGCTTACGTAGATAACAAATGACCAGATAGTATAAAATACTGTCCTCGATTTATTAGTCTAGAACTTTTCTCTTCTGTTACTCCCAATGAGACGAAGAATAAACGGGAAATTAAACGAAATGGAGAATCGTTTCAATCGATGACGACCCAACGGTTACACTCATTTGTGAACAAAATTAATTACACAAAGTGAACGAGCGAACTAACTGCAAATACGTAACACGACGCGCATCGGCATCGATAGTAAATAAATTGCTTACTTTTTTCGAACGAATCGTCAATAAATTGCTGCCGGTAATTTTAATTAAAGCGGAGTAAAAAGAAACCAGCGACGTACGTGATAGAAATCTTTAAGGTATTTGCTACACTAATATGTACGGAACTACGTTTCTTTAGTATACGATGCACAACGCAGACCACAAGGCCAATTCGTAATAAGTAATAATTATCAAGCTTCAACGAGGCCACCTGTAAATGTGATCTAGTGTAATAAGTATGGAACAAGTACTGTGATGTGTGATCTCTGTTTCAATATCGGCATAATGTTATCAAGTAATCTGTAAAGGCATCGGTAATACATAATTAATGACCAATTACATAATAAACGAGCACGTCCCTCATAGAGCCCAGAAAATTGATCGGAATATGTCGATATTCACAAAAAAAAGGAAATATTTCTTTTCTGATGTGATAACCTCAAAACAATGCTTGACCTAACTCGTTGAGTCAGACAGTACAGTTCTAGGTAGGTAAGTGTCAAACGTTTACATTTTACAGCATCTAGAATGTCATTTAAGTTGTAAAAACTAATTAAATTAACCTGGATTTGCCATTGCAGTACCATACTACAAATTTCATACTTACATACACCACATATACGAACGGCCTCACAAATTTTAAATGGAACTACTCATCGTGTCATACTTCAAATGGAAGCTTATTTTATTTCGATTGGAAATTTTACTCCCCAGCCAACCAGCTCTTTGCGTCAAATTGCAGTATCCTCTGGATTTTCTGATTCGTCGATGCGCACGTCAATGCATAAATTCCTACTCTTTCAAATACAAATAATCCAAAAGCTTAGTGAGAACAGTTGCTATCGTCGACTAGAACTTTGTGAAACTATAACCCAATTATTGCTCCAAATTTGGTAAAAAGATATTTGTTTTAGAGACGAATGCTCTTTTTTTTTAACTGGACATGTGAACAAACATACCTACAAGCCTCAAATAATTAATTTTTGGACAGCAATACTAGGTGGTCCAATTGTTGGGCCCATTTTTTTTACAAAAACACTAACTACTGATGCTTACTTGAATATGTTGAAGAACATCATCGATCCTCTAATAACCGAGGAAGTACAAAACTTGACAACTGTACAACGGACTTAACCAAAACATTGGATTGGCAAACGTCGAAGGATTGAGTGGCATCCGCGATTATCAGATCTGACAAGCCCTGAGTTTTTCCTGTGGCCTCATTTAAAGTGAGCAGTATATAAACCTCAACCAATAGATTTAATAAATGGATTTACGTCAACAAACTTCGAAGGAAAACTTTTGAAAATTGGTTTTACTACCGGATGGAGAGCAATGGTGCTCATTTTGGACAGTTATTGTGAATATTGTCATTTATTTTTTAAATTATATTATTTTTGTTTTTTGTTATTGTCACATTTAAGATTTACTTTTTCTATGGCAAATTAGCTTTTATTTGACGTATACGCTACTTATGGGGGCGCAGTTGTAAACGTCAAAAATGTAATGTATATGTCAAACGGTTTTCCCTTTGAATTAAAAGTAGAGGTGCTTTTGAAATTTTTTAAATTACATAAAATATATAATGATTTCAATCACGAGAAGTAATTTAATATTTTACCGCCAAAAGGTAGCGTCATGATTGGCTGATGGTAGACCATTATTACATAGGGAAAATGGCAAGCGTTCAAGCGTCTTTACTTCATGAATTACTACTTACTTGACAGATGTTTGACTTAAGTCAAAAATGCCTTACGTACCTATTTAGTTATTTTAGTTTTAGTTTTAAAAGTGTTTACTCAGGAACAAAAATATATATGTATACAGCTGGAATGGTGAACATAACGAAAATGAAAATTGTTATTATTCCATAAATAATTGCAAAGAGGAATTCCAACAAAGATTTCGGAATTTCATGCTTGACAATAGCAACTTTTCCACGGAAGGTTTAAGAATAATAGAGTCTTTTGAAGAAACTTGTACTGTAAATTACAGACCAAGAACAAGTAAACCTCATCGCAGAAACAAAAATGTTATTGAAGAAGCAAGAAATATAATCGATGAAGATCCAATTACTTCTGTAGGGCGGCTATCACAGCAATTACGTTTGAGCATTACAACGACACATACTCTTCTTAAAAAAGATCTCCGAATGCTGCCTTGTAAACAACAAATATTCCAAGAACTGCTTTTCCGGGATTATGTAAAAACAATTGCGTATAATTGGTTAAATAACAATATCTGTAGTGATGAAATTTTGAATAAGCCTATTTCTTCTGAAGAAACTTGGATTTATTTCAGCGGATATGTGATTTCCCAAAACATGCATTCATGGAGCACTGAGAATCCCCATTATTTTTGTGAAAGTGCGTTACATCGTTTAAAAATTGGCGTATGGATAACTACATATGTCCAGAACAGGATTAGTCAGTCAAATATTTTTTTATTGCAATATTAATTAATTAAGTTTAAACAGAATATACTGACTTCCAGAAAAATTGCAACACCTAGAAATTGTCGAACGATTTTATTGAAATTTTCAGGAAACGTCTATTTTCATTAAACAAATTGATGATTAAAATTTGAATAAAATCTAGCAAGTAGTTTTGTTTTTTTTGCATGTTGTTTCCATAGCACATAGTAACTATAAATTTGATGTATTAGACCATTTAGTAACTGTCAAGTTTGCAAATTGTTGTTGTTTCGTCACAATTTCATTCTGAACTTGATAACAATGCCGAGAGTACGTCAACATCAACATTTTATCCAATTAAGTGATTTTGAACGTGGCCGTATTATTGGTATGAGAGAGGCCGGACTTTCGCTAAGAGAAATTGCTCGTCGTCTAAACCGAAATGTTTCATCGGTATTGAGATGTTGGTCCAAATGGTCCGAGGAAGGGTTCAACATCGTCGCCGTGGATCTGGACGTCCTCGAAGGACTACAGATCGCGAAGAACGTCGCTTAAGACTTTTGGCCACAAGAGATAGATTTTCAACAACTCGATCAATTGCAAATGATTGGAAGAGAGGTACAGGACTCAGAATGTCAATGTCAACTGTTTATCGCCGGATAAGATCTTATGGGTTGCTTTCATATCGTCCATTTTTATGTCTTCCTCTAACACCACTTCACCGTCTACGCAGACTAGAGTGGAGCAACGAAAGGGTTAATTGGGCGCAAGAATGGCATCAAATTGTGTTTAGTGACGAGTCCCGATTTTGCTTGTGGACCCACAATGGTCGTAGGAGAGTCAGACGGATGCGTGGAGAACGTAAAAATCCAACATTTTTTGTGGAACGCAACACAGCCCTCACTCAAGGAGTTATGATATGGGGTGCCATATGTTATGTTAGCAGATCACCCTTGGTCTTTATTGACGGCAACCTTCACGCAGCTGGTTACATTGCTAATGTGCTACAACCAGTTGGCTTTCCATATCTTCAGGGGCTGCAAAATCCCATTTTCCAGCAGGATAATGCACGCCCTCATACGGCAAGGGCTACAACACGGTTTTTGGAAGAATCTAACATTGCCGTCCTCTCATGGCCTGCTCGGTCGCCTAATTTGTCACCCATTGAACATGTATGGGATATGATGGTAGGCGACTGGGTAATTTATCGCACCCTCCAGATAATTTACACGATCTTCAGCAACGGATTCAAGACGGGACGATATACCACAAGAATCTATAGATCACTTGATTAATAGCATACCAAGCCGTCTGAATGAGTGCATTACAAATCGTGGCGAAGCAACTCATTATTGAAAAAACTTTTAAAGCTTTTGTTCTTTTGTTTTCAAATCTTAATCATCACTTTGTTTCATGAAAATAGACGTTTCCTGAAAATTTCAATAAAATCGTTCGACAACTTCTAGGTGTTGCAATTTTTCTGGAAGTCAGTATATTTCCATTGAGATTCCACCACACCACATATCGCACACGCTACTTTGGACAATCTGCGATAATACGTCGATAATAGACTTATTAGTAACAACCTAGTTCTTCCATTATCTTGCGATTTAACACCGTTAGACTATTATGTGTTTCCTTATTTAAAAAATTCAATGTATAAAACTTGTTACTTAATTTAATACGATACTGTAATAAATGTCAATTTTCTGTTTATCATTTTCTCGTTTCTCAAGCTTCTATAACAAAACTATTCTTTTACGCACTGAGTGTATCTATTGCATGCTGTATTACATTTTTACTTACTTTGTTATTGATATACATATGTAATTGTATCTGAGTTAATAAATCCACTCTTGATTAATGTTCACAATATTTTTAAATTTCCCGCTAAATTACTAACAGCAAATTTCCTGGTGTGATTGTGTCTTTCAGTGTACTCCTCCGAATTAAAAAACAAACTATAATAGCTATCGGTGTTCTTTTAATTCGAATCTAACCATGATGACACTGTTCTCATATCAGTTCGTATGTCTACACACTGCTGGCATTATCTACATGTCTACAAGTATGCATTGCAGTAATCTATCACCAAAATTAATTGACACGTAATTAGTGACGACCTATATTTGGAATTAATACAGAAACAATAGCAAGTAGTCTATAACAGTAAAATAATAATTTGATAACGGTGATTACGTTTTGATTAGAAGTATCGATTGAAACCGATTAGTATAAAGTATTCAGAGGAGAGTAATAAAACGAGATAATATAATTACCTATGTTAATTACAAAAAAGGACAGATAATTGTACAGATAAGATTCCCATGTAGCGGTTGGGTTTAAATTTTATAGTAGCCTATACATAATGTGTTGTATACTTAATACTGATTGAAACATAAATCATGTATGTCTAAGATTAGAGCAGACAAACGAAATTCAACTGCATTGTTCTGTTTAATTAGAATTGATGCTACCAATGTTATTTAAACAAATTTGTAGTGTTTGTTAATGTTCAATTTCACTAAAATTCCCAAACTGCATTTAACCAATGAGATCCTGTAATGTATTTTTAATTTCGACTTCACTGCTAATTGCAATATACATATATACATCTACAGTTTACAATTTATGGATGTTACAATTGATAAATGTGCAGTATTAACGGGTATTAAAACGAAATTTGAAAGAAAGTGCCAGAAATTTAGGTATTCCAAAAACTGTTAAATTTTACGAGGATAACGATCCAAAACATTCCTCGTATCTTGCAAAGGAATGGCTGTTATACAACTGCCCTAAAGTGTTGCAACACGTGTTCAATCACCTGACTTAAGTGTCATCTAACATTTATGGGATTACTTGAAGAAGAAAATACGCAAACACGAAATTTCTAATAAAGAAGATCTGCGAAAGATCATTGAGCGGGAATGGGACAAAATACCATCTCTATTAACAGAATAATTAATACAATCAATGCCATCACGGCTAGTAGCGGATATCCTATCATATATTAATTTTGAGTTTTAAAAATAAAAACATCACTAGAATTAGAGTGTATGATTTTGGCTATGATCTCCCTATATCTAGACTAAACATTTCTTTCTATATCTTTTGTTCAGAATTAATGTTGCTGCTTTTACATATATGTATATGTACACTGAAAATGCACATTTATTTATTCTATTGGCAACTAGAACAACAACTGTATTTGTTGTTAATACGTGGTTAGATTAAAATAAAATTTATTTTCCCTGTTGCTGTATGATTTTGGCTGTGTCAATGTATATTATTTTGGTTAGTTTAGAATGGCTTTCCAGCATTTATGATTCCATCATATTACGAACAACATATTTGTCAAGAAATTGTAAACACGTGATGCTATAACACTTGGAAACAACAAGATGAGAATGCTGTTATGAAATTTGTTTAAATATTTATAGGAATCGGGAACTCCAGAGAATACGAATGTAGATAAACAACCACAGAGAATACCTTACCTCAGCTTATTTTTTTATTGTCCTGCTATTTATGTAAGCATCTATTAGCATGGTATATCTTCGATATTTTAATTTTTTTCATTACTAAACGTATCATTATGTGGTGAATACACATTCGTCGTATGTTTTGAGAGATGTCGAGTTAACTGGTTATATCGCGAATTTAAGATTAAAATATGCAGATATAATCGAGAAACAAAAATTATTTATACATATCTATGTCAACATATTAAAAAAAAATGTGCAACTTGTTAGAAGCACGATGTTTATATTGCACATGTCAAGGCCGTGGCATTTTTACGTAATTGTTTAATTACTTACGGATGTATTCACAAATAATATTAGATATGGATGATAAATTATTAATTATGTACATACATTTTACTAAGCGGGTGTAGATCGCGTGCTAACAGTTTTGCTTTAAATCTGTGCCTACTTAAAAGCCGAGAAAACTTTATTCTAGCAAACACGTATTGTTTGCTTAAAACTTTCCTCAGCGAAATATTATTGATTACCAATTTATGTCATTGATGAAATTACAGAAAAATATATACTTTATCACTGTTTGTCTGCAATAACTTCATGCACAGTACTTTCAAAGTTTTAACAAACATATGTATGTAAACCGTCCGATAAGTATTATACATAAACAATATTATACGGATATTAATTACTAGTTGTCAAAACATACATACAGCTATGGAAAAATGTATGGAGCACCTATCGAATTCAAATGAAATATCTTTCAAATACTACAATAAATTCCATAAAATTGTTTGAAATATAATTCTTTAACTTCAATTGATTGGATGTGTAGAGCAACGTATTTCCAAACAAACCTTACCATAAAATGCTCTTTGCCACGCTGCAAAAAAGACTACAGAGTGGTTCACAATGATGTTTACCATGGCCTTCTCAGACTCCAGACTTATCTCCGATAGAAAATTTGTGGGCAATACTAAAGCAGAATGTATCTAAACTAAAGGAGAACTGAAACAGATCATTTTTGAAGAATGGAGAAAAATTCCTGTCAGCTTGTGTAAGGGACTTATGGACAGTATGCCCAAAAGAGTTCGTGCAGTAAGCAAAGCGTGATGAGCTGCCATAAAATATTAAAGAATATCTTTAAAGTTGTTAATAAAGTTATATATAGGTTCTCGTTCGCTTTTAATTTTCCTGTATAACATTTAGAATCTTGAGCAATGTTTAGGGTGCTCCATACATTTTTCCATAATTGTATACTGTAGCTACACATTTATACTGTAAAAAATATTTTTTAAATATGATTAAAGTTTACTTTGACTGAAGAAAACAGGATTTCGGATGTATTTGCAACGATAATTCCATATCAATATTACGCAATTGAAAAGAAACATTACTTCCACGTTGAAGAATATGAATACACCCTATTCTTATTCATGTTTTCAGTTTTTTTATCTATTCCTCAACTTCCTTTCTTTCGGATTCGATATTTTTATATGCTTTTAACTTGTACAAACTTTAGGTTGTATTCTTTAAAATAAGACAGTCTTATCATCGATTATCTTACACTGCGAAAAATTGCCATGCCATGAAGACGATTCCTTATTGTTCAATTTATTGTTGATCAATATTCTAGCGGCAAAAGTTCGAAGTTGTTGATTACGGTCGATTTTGTCCATGTCTTCTGTTAAGAGTTTTCGGTTCTAAAACGCGATGTTAAAGTCTAGAAGCTACAGTTTGGTTCACTTCAAAATTCGAGCAATTATTTCTTGTGTTTTGTCATTGCAATTGACCTATAGCGCGTCCATCGTGTGATATTGGTAAATTGTGTCGATGCGCCATTGCTAATAAATAATACCCAATCTTCATGTATTACTGAGTTGATGAAAATGCGTACAATGCGAGTTAATGCAGAGGTGCTGCTGACTTGTACATCCAGGAAGAACTAATCTTGTCAATGTTAGATAGTTTTCCGAAACAAGTAGGCAATTAGGAAAACACCACATATTTTAGTAACTGAGATTGACTGTGCGTTGTACATAATATGACTAGATATTACTTTACCCGCAGTCAGGAAAATTTTGCTGTTTGCGTTTCTTGGAATTCTCTCAATCGCAGCTTTGAACTAATGCTAACACAATTTACAACGACAATATTTGTTTTAGGTCTTTAGTATGCGTAGACACTTCGACTAATTTTGTTTACATTCAAAAGAAAAAATAGTGCTACTTGGAACTTTTTTTGTTATCATCTTATCATGTGTGATTTAGTATTTAGACACCTTTTATGTCAACGATATTAAAGGTGTTGGCATTTCATATTAACACACCTTTCTGAACATTTCAAATATACACAAATAACAGAAATTCTATTGGCAAAGAGGTTGTCTTAACATATCATACTTGACTAATACATTTTGTATAACGTTTATTAATTTCTTCCACGTTGCAGTCCTTTCATTTATGACATCAACACTCGGCAACACACAAAGGTCACGGTTACAAAAAAAATATGGTGCCCTTACGCCGTTTGTTTCAGGAGATTCATAGCATATCCTAACCAATTATTTGGCTTGAGGACACATTTACATATTTCTAGAGCTCTGACTCATCTACTTTAAACACTCAGCTGTTACTTTTACTGAATGAAGAATCTAGAAAAAAATTGCACCCGTTAAAAAAACATAAATACAACTCATGTGATTGTATAAAAAACCTAGGTGAGTATCAGATGACATAGAAAAATGTTATATTGAATATTCAGTATATCTATAATTTATTAAATTATGTTTATTACATTCACCTAAGATATTTATATAGAAAAATATAGTATTCCTAAATAAATTAAGTTCATAATGTTCTATATTTTATTTAGGATATAATGTTCGTATAAAAGTTTCATTGCATACGTTGTTATGCAACAATTAAAAAATAATACAATAACAGTTCGTCAATTGGTAACAGCTTTCTCGATTGGGTTCGTTATACATACATACGATTATCTCAATTCTACTTGACACAGATTTTTTTTTCAAATCATGTGATTTTCAAAATCCTATTTTACGATAACAGCAATAAATTATATTGAATAAAAATGATGTTCAGATTATTTGTGGTAGATCGGTTAAAAACAAATTGTTTGACGTCAAAAATTATTATTCGAACAAATTGCAATCAGTGGGTCAAGACAGTAAACAAAGTAATTATGATAAGCGAGCATAATGAACATCATATGATAGTTTTATATGAGCGAGGATTTCCTGTACTGGGGGGAATATATCAATAAATGAATATAATGAGAAGAGTCACGTTATGCAATACCACAGCAGACAAACGGTCTCTGGAACAGATCGTTAAAGCGTGTAGTCAGTTGTGTCGCAAATTTTTGTTACTAATAGGAGATTATTTTTTGATGAAAAACATTATCTGGTTGATGTATTACATACAACCATAACCCTACAATACTTATATCTTATATAGTATACAAAAGTTTAAGTTTAAATTTCATTTGTCTTGATAAAGTTCATATTCATGAACAAAAATTCGTTAAATTAAAGAATTATTTTAGATATTTTACATATTAGTTACCAGTACTACGTTACTGTCTTCCAAACCATAGTATACAAGAATTTCAAAATAGTCTTGTTTGCTTAAGAGCCGTGAATAAAAAGAGCAAAGGTAATCTAGCATAGAATTTGGATTATAATACTAAAAACGTTTTTCCAACTTCTTTCGGTATGTCTCAAACGGTGCGCGGTTGCAATACTAACTTAACAATCACATATGATTAGTATTACTTGTCACTGAATATGTTGAATATTAAGTTATTCTTTTCGACGTTCTCAATATGAATACGGTATTAAGATTACATAAATCAAAATAAATATTGATATGAGTAACGTAATAAGAAGCAAATAATCAAAATTAATTTATTGGTATAAAGGATTTGTGAAATAAATAAAATATTACGAGATGTATTATCAAATATCACCATTACATATAGGTACGCTATGATATCATGAAATAAACATTACATACTATCTATGTACGTAGCTCTATTTCACCATATATAACACCAAGCATATATTTCTGTAACGTAACATTTATTTTTATATTATCATAAAGACACTGAAATTCCTATTTTATGAATAACTGCTCCATCACTTTCATCACTGATATTGCACTAACAGAAGATATGCTAATATTCAAAGCTGCGGCAACACGCTAAATTCCATAAATTATTACTCCTTGAACATTATTTTTATGAAAATACACCACTTACTTCCCTTACTGCTTCAAAATGTATCAAAGGTTGTCCGTGGATGCGAATACTATCACGTTCTTGTTCACAGAACGTTATTAACGCTAAAATTTTTCGAAAATGTAGAAACTATAAAGTTTGTGCTACAACAAAAATTGGAGTATAGCAGTGTCTCTATATATTAAACAATATTTAAGGAAGAAAAAGGTTGATAGTTAAATTGATAAAACGAACTTTATTATTGCATGGGTTTGTTTAAAATATTTGATAACTAAAGTGGTGGTCATACGCATACATTATGGTTTCCATAAGGTACGCCCCATGGGAGAAAAATATTTCAGAAATGCCTACAAACTCTTACTATCAGTTTTCTTGTTAAACTTTAAAAAGAATTATTATCATATGAGCCATATATATGTAGATGTTTGTAGAAAACTGGAAGATTCAAGTTACTTTCGCTGAGATATTTTGAAGTGAAACTTTTGGTAATCGATTCTAGATATAATAGACCATATTAGCCTCTATAATTTGACAAACTTTACAAATACAATAATACAATATATCTAATGATAAACAGATATAGTACTGCTTGGACCATCATTTACCATAAAAAAATTGTTTTCACTTTGCAATAAAGAACTAATGGAGTTGGTTTATTGCTATATAATGGCACTGTTTTCAAAATTGCATACCAATTTGCACGTCCCATCCAAATTATAAACATCACTAGAAACACAACTTGATCTCTCGGTTCGAGGTCGAGAATCTGCTATGCATGTTTCCAGATTTTTCGGAATTTTATACACGAATTGATTAATTGCATTCTAAATTTCACAATAACCTGCTTTATTGCAAAATATGATTATTTGCTACGCATGTGACGATAACAGCTCATCAGCAGGAACAGAGTAACAGTACTTGTGTTAAACATTGACAAAAAAATTGCGTTTGTTTATTCTCATTCAATTTTATCTATACGATGTTTGGTTAAATATGATATGTCAATACTCGCATATTTTGTCAATGTTTTCTTCTAAGTAATTGATAATGTAGTCACATGCACGGATTTGGTTCATGTAGTTAAAAATACGTCTTATTGTAGGCTGTCTTTCTTCGAAGTATCATTGTTGTCTTGTATCAATATACATAGGTTTAGCGTCACAGAAAACAGAAAAACAGACGGTAAAATGAAAAAACAGATTTGTCAATCGAAGAAGACACATTTGATTGTGACCTACTAAACACTCAAAAATATTTTTTATTGCTGTAGTATTAGTTTCAAAACTAAATGTGTATTGAATTGGTACACACTAAACAGAAACTTAGCTGACGCTTTATTGCAACTTTATAACTTTACTCATACCTTTATTATTTGAATGTAGTCTCATGACATCTGGCTTACTTGGAAATGTGGTATAGACATTGTAGCCATTGTGTCAATTAAAATTAGGTTCCAATGAATAAATTGTTGATATAATTTTTAGTGTTTTTAATTTTTTTTTAATTCTTATGACTTGTGATGTGTTACATTTGCAACTTCATTTCGTGGTGTCCCAATGTGTCGGGCTATGTTTTTTAATAATTTGAGCCTCCACGTCTACTGTAAATTCTAAATTGTGAGTATTCCTCATTAGTTTTCTTTGTTTTTGGTTAGCATTAACAAGGTAATGTACTTTACAGTGTACCTCTGATGAAGCATTAAGTAAATGCGAAAGCTTAGGACAATCTAAGAATTCTTTAACATTTGGCTGCCATCCCCAGAACTTCACTAGACCTCCCGCTGTTTGTTGATATAATAATTAAAAATAATTAATTTAAAAATTCCATAAAAAATGTAATATGTAAAATTGAAGCAAGGCGTATACGTGCGCACTGCAATTATTTATTTATAATAAGTGAAGCTTGAATCTTTGAGAGTTTTTTTTTTCGATATTTGCTGATTGATGCACCTGAATGTTTGCCTTTTATTTGCCTTTAGCAGGGTGGTGCTCTGCAATATAACCTTTGAATTGTACAACAATGACTTTCAAATGCCCTATGACAGCATATGGATAGGAAGAGAAGGACTTACCGCATGACCCACTAGATCTCATCATTTAAATTCATCAAATATCAAATATTCCAGTAAACTAGAAGGCAAAACGAGGGAAATTCAAAATTAACCCTGAAAAACTTGTACGTGTAAGAAATCTAATCTCTAAAACAATTGTGTATCGAAAATGCTGCATGTAATCGTAAGAACTGATAGCAATAGTTCACATATGTACACACAATATCTACAGGTTTTGAGTACACTAAGGTAAGAATATCTAGTATAGAATTTAAAGTGAGTATCATAATATCAATAACATGGATGCCTTAGTTATGACCGAAAAGCCACATTTGTTGTTGAGATGCTGTAAATGATTTTTCTGAACTAATTATACTGAAAACTGGTCCAATTTAGTGCAGGCTATGCTAATTAAGCTTACCTTGTATTACGTTAGCGAATTCAAAAATGTAATCAATTATAGCGTGCCATTTATAAGAACAAAGCTTACGTACAGACAAAACTGAATAGCCCACACGTAACAATATATTTTGCTGTTCGAAAGGATTTAATTCGAGATATTCTATAGTAAGAATAGTTTTCGACAACATGAATGCAAATTACAATAGTACCTAAACAAATTTTCCAAAGATTATTTTTCATGACTTAAATGGTTTAGTTAGTCAGTCAAAAGGTTTTTGCCTCTAGCGTGGTTTACACGTCTAGTTACCGTGGGTATCACTACTTACTATTTGCTCCTGAAGAAGGCACTTACCTTAGCTACAAGACAGCATATATATTGCATATTTTGTGAATTTATTTATACCGTACCTATATATATAACAAACCATGAGACGGTAAATAGCCGGGAACCTTTGTAATTAAGTTATTATTTATTGTAATTATCAGTGTAGGGTCAAAAAACGTATTTTAATACTGTTAACTAATTCTATAACAAGAAATTTTTTTCACAATTCGCAGCAGCTGTAAACCAGCTTAAGATGTTGCCTTTCCGCATTCGGTATAGAATTAGGAAACTATAGGAAATCAAATTCGGATAGAGCATAACGACGTCCGAGCCTTGAGTTTATTAAAAAGTGGCAGGGTCAAAAGAAAAGATGTAACTTATCTTCAGTAATTTTGATTCGCCAACTCATTTAGTTAGCACACATTATGTCAGATAAAAATGTGACTTAACATACAGTAAACATTCAACTATAATAAAATTTTAAATTTACAAAACGTACCATAAAGTAACGGCTGAAACCATCAAGTATTTAAAAAATTTAGAAATGTTGAAATTGGAAAAATGATTTCTTTTGTTTGGCAAAATAAATTTAATAGTTAGTAGCTATGACTCCATGTTCTAGCCATAGCTCCAAAAATTTGATGTTGATGTGTGTTTGATGGTACTTTTATTCAGAATAATAATTTCCACATATTAATGAGGTGTATCTGCAATTTTCAGGGTAATGTTTGAAAGAATGAAGAGACAATTTCTATATGTAGGGTCACGGTTTCGAAATGCAATATAATGCATCGCAACAAAAAACAACATATAATCTAAAGGTTTGACCACAATAGTTCCTTCCCAAACGTTCTTAAATGTTAGATAACTATGAATATCACGAATTTCATAATGGCTGTAACTTCTAGAATAAATATGTTGTTGCACACAATCAAAATCTTTTGTATATGACAAAGGATAACAAACCGTGCTTCCTCGACTATATGTATGTATGTATGTATACAATATTTGTACAATTGTTGCCTCATTTATACTTCCTTACAATACTTAAACACCAAAACTAAGAAAAAGAAATAAAAATCATTTTAAAAATGGTAAACATCTCACACTTTGATGCTAAGAAGTATGTACATATATAATGATGTCATTACGCAGTTAGCGTTCTAAAACAATTCGAAAACAACTCCATGTAATCCAAGAAATGTAAACAAATAAGAAAAATCGCATTTTATTATTACTAAACTTGAAAAAAACAATTTTAACAATTATGGTATCTTAACCAAGTACAAAACATATTATCATAAAAATATTGACATGATTAAGAATATTAGCACATCTATAACAAACAATGTTAGCAAACTTAATTCGTATATTACACATTATAGATTCTGGACCTTCCACTAATCTCAATCCTGTCCGCTTACCTATTTGTCAACAGATTTTTTTCCCAGACTGTGATGAGTGTGTATGTAATGATAAGAACGTAGCTTTTAGATACGACGGCATTCCGATTGAAGTTTGAAATTGTGTAATAAGTTCTTTAGAATGTCTCTCCGCAGCAATTAATCATTTTGGAAAGCATCAGTACTTTGTAAAACACGTTAATCGTTATCGGAAATGCTGTGTAATTATTGATAGCGCTATTCATTCAACGTCTTTAAAAAATGTGTAAGATAAGTTGCATCTTCGATGAATAAGAACATGCGTAAACAGAGTTAGAAGAACATTCCAGAAGCATTCTGGAAGAATTGAACAAATTAATATTTTATTATTTTACAACATGCAAATTTGATCATTAAACTTTTTTTCTTATATAATTTCGATATTAAAAACAAATTTTATTTTGTCCGAAGATGATATAAAAGTTAACAATTGCTTCGGAGGGGTATTGAACTAGTATCAGTTGAAATGCAAAGAGTGAAAAACAATTTAAAGGAGAATTCAACATTATCGATTTATGTGACCATGTTCGAAGAGAGTGTTGATATTATTTGCTTTTTTCTGAATGTTTACGGAAAAATATCTAAATAATCTTTCATTGTTTATTATTTAAAATCATATCGAATTACAAGAGTCAAAATAATATAAAGCAGGTCGGTATTTATCTTGTTAACTCAAAGTCCTGTATTTAATTTAGTAGATATTGTTAATGCCTAAATCTTTATTTGATGTTAGTGTTTCTTGATAACATTATTGTCGTGACCTTCACGTCTTTGCTTGCTTAAACACAATACTACAATTTTTACAGTTTTAATAATGAAAAAAAATATTTATTAGATGAATTACTTTTCTATTATTCATGTGGAAAAGGTATTTGTAGTTATTATTATAGGTATTAATTTCCTTCTATAACTAAGTACTATATAACAGAGTAAAAATTTGTCATTATTATTATAGTTTATCAATAAAATTTAATTGGCATATACGGATTAAATGTTATATAATTTAAGTAATATACACCGATAAAAAATTTGATAATATTTACAAATGACAGCTAAATTTCGTTTTTATTTTCTAATCCTCATATTGTTAGTTCAACATTATTGATGTTACTTTTTATCAACACGCTTTTAAATGCTACTAATCGGATTATAAGTATAACCATTAAAAACGAAATTAATCTGTTACATCATTTTTTCGTAATGCGCTTTTAATTGGGCCACACTTTTGGAAATGACAAGATAAATAGTCTGGTACACCGCAGTGTATGATGAATATCGCTATTATTTTTTTTTAATTTCCTTTGAAAACCTACGCTTTGGTCAGCTGAATAAAACCATTTGCCATATTTTATCTAATATATACAGGGGCGTGCCACTTAAAACTCTCAGGTCAAATATATCGGAAACAGGGAATATGAACATTTGGTGCGGAATATTAAATGGATACATTATAAGCCGAATATTAACTATGTTGTGCGCACTTCTTACTATTCCTACAAAATGAGTTACTTCTGCTTCTAGATGTAACAATAAAGCTGCAACATCCATCTGCTCATAATGCCAACAAAGTTACTGACTGTTTAATTCAAACGTTATCACATCGTTGGACTGGCAGTAGTGACGTCCTTAGGTGGCCGTGGAGTGCTTGTGGAGTTACCTGAAAACTAAGACATAGAGGAAAATGGGGGATGCGAAACACTTCGTATATAAAACAAGTAGATATCTATACTTTAAAGAATATTAACGCTATTAGCGACAGTGTAGAAGACGTCGATTGCGACTGTGTCAATCGATGTCGAAAGATCGACTTCTCCTCAATCGTGAAATTCCATGGTTTCAATTATTTCCTGTGAACTTACGTGAATCTACTTACCAACGAACGCTGACGCCGTGGAAGCCAACATTAATCACATCTTAACACTTATTCGAATAGTGTATGTGTTTTTCCATTAATTAATATTTAACAAAGAAACAGCGTTTGAGAAACAGACAATGTAAGGACAATTGTTTAATATCTTTAATGATTATCATTTCTATTCTTATTTTGCTGTGAGTCTGTTCAAATTTACTAAATCTGCATACTACACAAGATCATATTCCACAAATCAATCTCATGCTAACACAACTATGTCGCAAACTTCTTAAAAAAATCGAATTTCAGTAGAATTAAAGTTGTGAATTTAGAAACCAGGTAAATTTCATATCAGAAATTTCCCAGAATTTGTGAACCATTGTGAATTAAGAAATAATGACATGTATGAAGTAGTCTGATTTTATAGAATATGACAAGGTAAACTCGTAAAAAAACTTCCACTAAGCCTTTGTTAGAATTTACATAATTTGTTTAACTTTTGATAACTGATTACAATAATAAAAAGTGTAAGTTCCTGAAATGAAGATACCTTTATTTATACTGGCAGTTTACGTACGAGAAATATCTGACAAATACGAAATAATCTTGCCTGACTTAGTTACTTACATAAACTATTTCTTCCATGTACTAATCAATGTTAACAGGTTAGGCCCTTTTACTATGCTTAATAGCCTGTCTGGTAAATCTCTTAACGGTAGACCAGTTAGTAGGTCAGGTGGTCGCAGCAATGACAGTCTCTCTTGTTCCAGTGCGGCCCATTCCAATACAACGTTTGCAAATAAATTCATCGTTAGAATTGCCAATTTTATGTGGGTATTCCCTTAGATAGTGGTGTCCTATTCGCAGGGTTGTCACTGTTCTAAGCTGTACTCGATTAAGGGCCAGCTGCTAAATGCAAGTCTGGCTGCCTCATCATTCGTTTGCTATGTAACTGCCTTTCAACGTTGTTCCACTGTACCTGTTTTTGTAATCCACTCAACCAATGCACCACGTATTGGAGTCTTAGTTATTGCCAGTCCCGGTTCTGGTCCAAGAAATATTGTTGCAAGCCCTTTCTTGCCTGCTTGCTTGCTAACTCATTGCCTGACATGCCCTTATGCCCCGACATCCACACCAAGTAACTTATGTATTTTATGTTTCTCCAGAGTTCTTAGGTTTTTGGGGCAGTCCCAAGCTAGTTTTGTGGTTAGCTGATAAGATGCTAATGTTTTTAGGGACGCCTAACTATCCGGTAGGATATGAATCAGCTGACCTTTAGGCTGTTTTTCCAATGCCCCTCGAGCACATATCTCTGTTGCTAGAATTTCCTTTTGATGCACGGTGAACTATTGCCCTAACATCATATATTCTTACCGATTCAAAATTTCACCATATATACCTGATCCAGAAACAGTTATTCTGTTTAACCCGTCTGTCCACCAGATATGGGTTCGGATTCAAGGTTTCTGTTTTATTTTTCACTTATCCCAATCTAGGACAACCTTGAAAGGTTTGTCGAAGGACAGATTCGGAGTCATTGTATCACAGCTTATATCAAAGATAGAGGTTGTGATATCGGTGATTATTTGCGCATGCCCTGGCGCACACTTCAGTCTATGTGCCACCATTCTTGCCCTCCCTCTTATTTAAATATTCAAGACGAGCAGGTTTAACATGGTTGTGCAATTGCTTGCTTCTATTGATAATTCGGTGATGATACTGACGAAGCTTTGATAACAAGCTAAATATTGGTATACAACATAAAGAGTTAAATTATTCTTCATAGCATAGAGTTAAATTATTCTTCATAGCATTGGTACTCATGCCTTAACTTTATCTTAGTTATATATATATGTTCTCAATATACTGGAATATACATAAGTACTTTCCAAAAAGTGCAAAACGCAAAAAGCTTTTTTCGATTAGTTTTATTTAAATTTGTTGAAATTAAATTTTGTTGTCATAGATATGAGCATATGAATTACATAACAAGATCTCAACAATTCACAAACAAATTTTAACAATTATAAATACTTCAATATGAATAAATCTGTATTTACGTAATGTACTAATCCCATATACTTATTTCATAGAAACAAGGCTCTTAATTTGATGATATCAAGTACCATCCAAAAATGAAAGTTCACATTTTTAAATGTAATAATGTCGTCACATCTGGTGTTCTCGACATTCTCGACTGATATGATATATTTAGTTAAGTTGTAAGACATTCCAACAATCAATATCTACATACATACATCCTAATCATTATTATGAGATGAGTAACGTAGATATGATATGAATACGGCTAACCGAATCGTGATTGTTTAATAAATAATTAAATATTTAAAGTACAACTCTAATTGGAATCATTCATTATTCTTTAGCTTTTGGTATTAGTAAATTCCCTCTTCGATATTGAATCTTCGGTAAAGTCCATTAATAGCTTTTCACGGAACGGAAACAGACATTCAATTATATAGGAAAGCAAGACGCGACCGAAGCGAAAGGAACAATAAAATAGGGCCGCATCAATCGTACATAAATATCGTACTCTGAGTAAAGAAACCAAAAAGTAATTATCAGTTTGCGAACTCGAAGCAAGTCTGTCTATCCTTTTCTAATCAACGTTGAACGAAATAAAATTGACTGTGTCTGTGTCTCTAGAATAGAAATGAAATTGGCGGATGCAGCAAAAGCTTTATTCCGCTAGTAGCGACTGGGTACTCCAATCAACAGACGCCGTAATTGTCCTTTGCTTCTGTTATCTGTGTGGCTACTTCAAAGACAAACGAGTAGCCTACAGAGGATATATGAAATGTGATTGATTAATTGGTTGGTTTATACGCTTTTACTGCACTTGGAGGTATAGCAATTATGTATCGTATATTCCTCATGCGTTAATCTTTAGAAATACACATATAATTTTTACATTTCTTCGCAGTTAAATATACGCAACCATGTATATAAGAAGTTGATATAGGTATTTCGAATTGTCTAATGAACTTGTCCAAATATTCACTAACGTTTGCATTATTATTCTAAATAATTTCAATACTAAAGCCGCCATGTATGTAAAGAATTTTTTTTTGTGTAAAAACCTCAAAATCTTAAATAGTGCCTATAATAAAACTGCACTTTACAGTAAAAAAAATGTCTTTTTTGTGTCAATTAATGACATATTACCACATAAACGCGATAATAAAACAGTTTTATTATCGCCTTGATAATGACAGCATTGCTGTCCAGACGCGTTGGCAATTAACACAGTTTTCGGTTTCCTGTGGGTGATTGTGAATTAGTGTTGTAAAGAATTAAGATTTGATAGAAGAAATCTTTGGGGATAGGAACCAACATAACAGGAATATCTAGGTTCCAACTTTTAAGTCGTCAAAAATACTTTATTATATGAATTTGCAAACAAAGTTGTTGGTGGTACACGTTTTACACCATTCGGTGTCTTCCTACCTGAACATACTTCATAGTAAGTATAAATAAATATCCTGAAATGTCGTAGTTTAGAAAATGGTTCCGCCAACATCGCCATATTGCCAATAGTGATTATTTACGCATAATAAGCTATCAGTTTCACAAACGGCCGTCAATTTTGAACTGCTACGTAAAAGTGTACGACTTTGTTTAATATGTACAGCGACTACACGGATTGATTCCAAATAAACACTTATAACTTCCACATAATAAGCACGAATATTCATGGCTACTAATGCTTATAATAATTGTGACCTCGTCTCCTATTAAGTACACAAAACTATGAATAACTCCATCATAATAATTATCCATATTCTACCCAGATAAGTTCTTATCTAGAACTGGGCTTTATTATAATTTCATGAAGGACAGAAATTAAATATTAAATAGTAAAAATGTAATTCTTTTGAATTGTTATTCAGTTTTTCATGTCATTTCCCTTCCACCTGAAAAAAAAAATCGGATAAATGCTTGAACGTAACGTGAACGTAATCATTGTTCGGCCAATTAATGTTGTAGATATTATGCTGTGATTTATATCTACGAAATAAAGCTGTTCGTAGTCACGATATATTCAAACGACTCATACATATGAAAAGGAAAGTTTGTAGTTATAGCTTTTGCATTATTATTCAAAAAAAAATTAACACTAAAACGATTACCTATAACGTGTATGTCAAGCATTTTTTATTTGTGTAGAAATCTCAAAATCTTAAATAGTCAAATAAAACAATGTATAGAACTGCACCTTACAGTAAAAAATTGTATTTTTGTGTTAATTAATGACATATTACTGTAGTATGATTTGCCTCATTAAGGCATAGATTCTTTTCCAAATAGTTCATCTACTGTACAGTTTATTCTATTATTATTTTAGATTTGTTGACGTACTTATTATTATAACGTCCAGATATGCCAAAATAATAAACACAAAAAAAGTCTATAATAGGCATATGTAGGAATTAGCTTGCTAACGAGAGTACAATGAAACCAGATCAAGCATTGGCAGATCACGTGATTTGGATTTTAACCAAGCAATCTCATCAGCTGATATTTTGGACACAAAATTTTAATTCAGCGATTATCTTTTAGACTCCACACTATTCATGTCTAATATTTTCGCACTATTCAAGCTCAACAGTAGCACGTATTTTGTAATAGTGTTTCCTTATGCTAAAAATTATCATTTATTATCAGACAATTATCAGCATGTGAAATACTGCGAGATCTTTACAAAGGTCTACAGCGAGTATACTTCCGTGGCCAAATGAATCAGAATTATGTCAAGGTTAACAGCTAGACAGTACTAATCACCACGATAATGGATTATTTAATCTTATATCTCTAAAAATTAGTGTATGGTCTAACGTACAATCTACACTACCACTGAAAATGCGTCTTTGCTCTAATGGTTTACTTTTATAATTGTGAATGCTAAAGTTGTCGTTTACGCCGACCTATGCGTATTTTAACATATTGTTGTGGATCTTTTAGTATATTAGATTTTTCTTTGAGTCGTAAGAAGGTTCTTCGCAAGAGTCTCTGTATATTTAAAATTCTTACGAACTCTTTCTTATTGTATATTTTTGTCGGTAGTTTTAAGCTTGTAGATTTAAGGATAAATTATTAATATTTTAGAAATTCCACTATTTGTTTTAATTTTTCTACGTTCTGTAGCTGGGTGAATTTTAGTTTATTTCTTTGCACGGTCATATTTTTGCTATGTAAGTCATGCAGTTGTGTTATTTTAAATTTTGAATATTCTGTCTAGTTTTTGGGCAGATCTACGTTGAAGGTCACAGGCCTCTTCGTGTAAAAACTCGGTCGAGCAAGGATTATTGATGCAATTTCTGTGAGTAGAGACGTATTATTAATTTCTCCGAGATTTTCTTTGAATTGCCTAGTTAGATTCATTTAATTAGTTTTTTTCTATTTGCGTGGATTATTTTATTTGATTAATTTGTGTGGAGATTGTATTAATGATTTCTATGTTAGTGTAGTGATTAGATAAAGATTTTAAGTAAGTTTTTTTTTATATAATTTTAAGAATTAATCGTTTTGGAAGTTTGCGCGAATAAGAATTTAGTTTGTTTGGGTTTGCTTTAGAAGGATATTTTCATTTGATATTTTTGACTTTTGAGTAGTTTGTTTCAGTTTTGTCGTTTTAATCTTTTTTTTTTTTTTTATTATAGAAAACTTCCAAGATCTTATTTAGTTGTTAAGATCCAGTTCCCTCGGGAAATTTGGCTATTTTGTTCACAATTGTGACTATCTCATTCATCATTTTGTTAAATATTTTGACAAATAATTTGTTCTTTAATTATATTTTTTTATTTTTTTTTATGAAATTTACAAGAATACATTTATATTGTTACAGAGTTCTTGTTTTGGTAATTTTTCAATTTGACTCCGTTGTCTTTGTTTTTAAAAATTATATGTGTGGCAGATAACAATAAAATTATCGATCCCACGATCAAAGTTTATGGTTAATTTGTAACGAAATTGCTATCCTATTATATCTCGTACTGAAAATGTGTTTTCTTCCAGACTTCTGTTGTAATTATATTAAAACGAGCAATATTACTCCAGCTCAGGTCGTTTCAAGTAAGGTGATGCACTTTACTTTATATATATCAAAAAAAACTACAGCAGAATCTGTGACATATGTATATATATTTTTTTAAACTCACTTCTAACTGTCTAAAAACCCCACTCTACCCGTTCCTAAGTAACCAACTTTAAACATTACATTAAACGGAAAACATATATAAACTAGTGCGTACTATTACAAATTGTATTTTTTTCAATTCTCGTAGAACCGCCCATTTAGAGTTTTATTATAAATCTCTCTCCCTGAGATCATATAGTTTTGTTTGTAGAGTCTGCTCGCGAATCGGTAGTTTAAGTGTTTGTATGCCTGAAGCTCGCCGGCGCACGCTTATTGTTTATGCCTGTTATCGTCAACGAAAGATACACAGCAATATGTATATAAACGTCACTAGAGAATTTCTCAAAATTATGCTAATTTAATTAACTAACTCGTCGATATCATGATCATGATTGATTAGAAAAACGGAAAGAAGAAAACACAGTAATTCATTAGCACAAGGATGCTTCAATATTTTCTGAGTGTGTTCACCAGTGAATGGTTGTAATTCAGCTGAAATATGTGGCAAAATCTCGTGAGGCTCCTCATTTTTTAATCTGCGACGCCTACTACAGCGGGTTCCATAGCAGCACTGCTTGTTAGTGCACAAAAGTCTATTTAGTGTGTATAAAAGTGATCGTAGGTATTGTTGTAATAGTACCTCGCCGTAAGTAGTTTTTCATTGGTAATCAGTTCCAAACAACGAATAATACTGGACCGTAGAACTAGAACTAACTGCTAATCCAACGCACGCATCACTTCTACATCACCACCATCCAAGCCTTTAACTATGTGTAAAATATTGCGTAACTATTAGTCTGAACAAAATAAAAAATTGAAGCTACATACTTTACCTCCATTAGAGTTTCAAGTTTTTGTCAGCTCATGCGGCCTATATACTTCTAGTTTACTTCTTATTACTGAAAATATACTTTATGTATCATCTCTTCAAATATACTGTGCCCGGCATCACTGTTTTGATTCAAATTTTGGCGTGACAAAGTGAATTTTATCATATTTATATACAGAAATACTTCCTCGGCTAATTCGTTGGAGCTTTGTGTTAAAAGTTGTGTTAAAAAGAAACACTCTACACTCTACTATTCATAAATTTGGAAGCGAGATTAAATGCATTTAAAATATTACAATTGACAGATATATCATAATATAATTAAACAGATAATTATAAATATAAATTATGCAAATATGTACAACATTGTACCCGTTAATTTCAATCTTCAGGTACACATTTACTCACATACAGATGTACAACATTTATTGCTCTTTGACAAGAAAACGACTATTCAATAGCCTGGAGGGGGTAGGTTATATACAGCTAATAATCTCAGTCGAACAGTTTAGTACTACGTACTTCGCCAATTGTTCAGTGTACATATGTAGCAGGCGTTAGCGTCTTACCGCATCCTTACATAAAATTGATTTTTTAGTCGGTGTTTATCCTTAAGCATTGTATGTGAAAATGCCGTAGCGGATACAATTGGCTGTGGAACAACGTTTTGGAGTTAGTGCTCTTTGCAACAAAGGAGATACTGAAAAAAAAGTCGCTACATAGATTGTTGTTTCACTAAAGGTTGTTTATTATACCTTAGCCCACAAAATAGAGAAAGGGCAAAACATTGGTACTGACTCTGTATGACTTCCTTCGGTTCAGATTGAATATCACATGTGCTAATACACCAACAACCTGGACAACAAAGCATAAGAACTGGTCATTTAATCATTGGACAGCAGTGTTATGAATTAACGAATCTAAATTCAAGATCTTGGGACAAAAGGAACAGTCTTTGTTTATACACGACCTGGAGAACGAATTAATGAAGTTTATTTAGTATCGTCAATTTAATTCAAGGCTGGTTATGTCCTGATTGGAATTTCTTGAGATAGCGCAACTATATGCGGTTTAGTAAGTGGCACAATGTAGAATGAAGAATATTGGGATATTTTGCCAAATCATACCATACCAGTGAAGACAATAATCTCAAGCATAGCAGGATTGAATCCACGCTCTCAAAGCATTCTACAGCTGTGGAACTAGTTATAGTGCAAATAGAAATGGATTATCACAAGATACTGCTTAAAAGAATGTCTAACATTTGTGCAATGGTAATAAAAGCAAAATGACGTCATATAGATAATACGAATTGAATAATCTATAAATGTTGGCTATTTAAATTGTATACACTCTTATGTGGTGACACTTATGTTGTGTAATATTCAATCATGGTTATTCATAACATTTTGCGTCATCTATACCTTTCGTTAAACTGTTAGTTACTAAATTTTGGGATGATAGAATTTTACCTGTAAAATTATAACCACAGAGTCGTTTAACATTAGCATTCATTTCAACTAATTTCATCTGGATGGATAACTTGTTTTACATTCACACTAAAGTAACGGAGCGAGAGACTAATGATGAGACTTGAGTAACCACTACAGCAAAATATTGTTCTTTTGACCCTAGCAGTATAAGCTATAAAAATAAATAATAATAATTTCTTGTTTGTGTTGCAACACTAGTATCGAAGCCAATCCCTCTCTTCGTCGCTTCGGTATGAATGTAACCTTAATAAACACGTCAGAATTGCGTATAGCTCACTAGAAATAATGTTGTGGTAGGGAAACCTTCCATTAATAATAATGTACCATTTTATGTACCTGAAATTGTTGCTAATACGCTTTTGTTTGTATTTTGTCGAAAATATAAGCATACTAAATGAGAAACTTTTATCCCGAACTCTTACCATCTACTGTGTACCTTTGTACGTCTAACTTATGTAATAATATTAATGTAAACAGAACGTGCATGGAACATTTCAATTATGAAAATAATACCACATAATAGATACACTTCATATATTGTGCAAGAATAATTATCGAAATCCTTGAATTAATTCGCATTTAAAGAAATTCCAGAAATGAATTGCAGATAAATATGTACAAATACTTTCTGTAAATAAAGCGCGTTTATTTAAATGCTAGGTGACAAATGAAAATTTTTCCATTACTATTGACATTGCAACAATTGGTCATGCATATATTTATAATGCATTATTTCCAATGAAAAGACAAATTCAATACAAAAATATTTATTGACTTTTATTAGCGTATATTTATATTTGTGCATTTTTTGGCTAATGGGGAAGCCGTTAATAATCAATTTAACAATATTGTTTACCTAATGAGTTAGACAAATGTGAAATTTATTTATAGGCTATGCACACTTATTAAAGAATTCAGTATTTTGCACTTAATTACACCTGCGTCTTTAATTAAATTATGTAATAACAGTAATTTTTATTTTTCGAAGGTAATCTTCTCGAAGGTCAATACACTTTTTTTTCAAATGATGCTCTTGTCTCTTCAAGTCCTTGGGAAGGAAGAATGTTTCGAGGTCTGGAAAACAGCCACCTGTAGCGGCAATAACCTTCTCAATATCCAATCTCTTTCCTGCTAGCGATTTTTTCAGGTTTGGGAATAGGAAAAAGTCCCTCTAAGCTAGGTCCCATGAATATGGAGGATGAGACACTAATCTGTAGCGCAACTCATTCAATTTGGACACGAGGCTGCCGGTGAATAAACCGGTGCATTGTCGTAGTGGAAAAGTAGTTATTTCCACTGCAAACGAGGTCGTTTCAATACTTCATCGAATCGGGTCAATAAATCGCTGTTGTTCAGTGAACGTCCTTCCCTTCTGCAGATAGTCGGTGAGGATCACACCTTGGAAATCCCAAAAAATGCTCGCCGTTACCTTTCCGGTCGATCGAACGATTGTTGCTTTCTTTGGAGCCAATTCGCCCGGAAAAAACCCACTCCCATCCACAGTTACGAAACGCAGGAAGAAATCACTTGAAATTGCGTTGAATCCTGACCAGACATTTTTCCAAAACGGTCACATTGTCAACCATCATCACCGTCATGAACCTCTAGCAAAGGATTTCGAATTTTCCCAGTTATCCAGAAGTGTTTTCTTACTGCACGAAATTCGATTTTGTCCATTTTTGCGAAACTGACTTGCTACACAAAACCCACGCTTAAACAATAACTATTGACAGTAGACGTTTGATATTTTGATAGCTGCCATAAAAAAGGTTGTTTTTGCCGACCATCTCTTACCTCTTCCGGAAACATTTCAGGTCGCGCTCGCTCGCTACTCAAATTATGTTGTGCTGACAATCTGTCTATTTTTCTCTTTGTTCTAGATTGCTTGATTGTTCCTACAATCTTCAAAATGTCTTGACGCATTGCTTTCATGAAGTCTATATGATCTTCCTTATTTTGTGTGTCTCTAATTTTACAAACATTTTCTCTTCTGATTTGATGAAAGCTCCCTTTTGAAAACTAATCAGTTATTGAGAAGAATTGGTTCTTACTTTCCATATCAACTATATGTAAATACTAATATCCCGCTTTTTTTAATTGGAATTGGACTTGATACGTACAACATAATTTCTTTGTATTACTCATTTGTATATACTCAAATGCCGGTAAAACTGAAAATTAACTGTGGTTTCCCAACAAAAAAGTAAAAATATGCAAAACAGTTGGAAACATAAATACATTTTATCAATTGACGTGAGTGATAACTTTATCGCAATAAAAAGAATTCATTCTTATGAAAACATGAAAATATTCCTAACTGCTGCATTTCTAAAAATATAAATAGAAAGTGATATAAATTTTCCATGTGCGGTATATGTTTTTCAAGGTTAACATGTACAGAAAACTATATCTTTGTTACGTAAGTTACCAAGCAACTATTGGTTGGAAATATGGGGTACAGTAGCAATTATTATTATTATTAATTGCTAATCGGTTTGTTGCGTTTGTGAACGATATTGAACTGTCTAGCAGATATCAGAACAGAAGATTGTACACAGACAATCAAAGTTGACATCTTGAAATTATATTCTACAAAAACGATTTCATTTGGCTGTTCGTAAAAGATTGAAAGTAGTCAAAAATCTAACCAAATTTGTTAGATATTCGTCCTTTAATAACTCTAATAAACATATTTTGTAATATGTAACCATTCTTCATAAAACTAAGGTGTCGTCTATTGCCCTGCGTAAGTTTGAGTAAACTTAAATAAAGGAATTACTACATAACATTTATCAAGAAAAATGAGTGAAAATGTACCCAAGCTACTTTTTTGCCATACCTAAGTTGTTGTACTAATATGGGACTTGATAGCTCTGGACACAAAGGTTTCCTAAAAAACACAGTTCCTGAAAGTTAATTAAAATGACATCATCATACAACATAAATATAAGCTTATACAATATCTTTTAAAAATGCTTCCTAATTTAGTTAGTTATTTTTTCTCTTTTAAACACAAGAATACCTAACGAACTTAATTACCATCAGTATCATGTGCTGGTAATTTCAAATAAAATACGACGCAAATGGTAACGAATCTTGCGTGTATGTAGTTTACAATTTCAAGGCTAAAATCTTTTTCAAAATTACTAAAAATGTAAAACTTCCGCTTTTTCCAACACACCGCATATCGCCAAAAATTGTTCCAGCAATTTTCTGTTGCGTGGATTACTAACATATTATTATGGCTAATTGCATGTAACAATCATGTCGTGATGATTTTACCTTCAAATGTTGTTGGATCAAACTCATTTGTTCATTTTATTTTTTAATTAACAATTGCGTAACTGCAATTGCGGTTTAATTTCTTGCGGTCACAAGATACTTATATAATAACCGACTGAAATGATGTATACATACAGTGGTGGACATCAAAATAGAGCCACTCTGAGAAAAACAACAATTTTCTATGGTGTAAAAAAAAGCGTAGACTTTGAGACAAAAATAAACAATGTCAAATATATTTACTCTATTTATAAACAAGAAAAGGAAAGATTAGTTAAGTAAAATACTGTTTTTCTATAAAAAATGCTAAAGGATATAAAACATTGACTGGTGTCTATTGGACATAAAAATAGAGCCACAACAAAATATAATTAATAATCATCTTTGTCACTAGAGCTGCTAATATTTAGTTGCTTGTCCTTTGTTGGAGATAACAGCTTGACACCGCCTTGGCATGGATTCAATCGGCTGTCGACACCTAGGTGTTGAAATGGCATAGGTACCATTCTTTTTGGACTATCTCGCATAATTCAGCCTTGTTCTTTATTTTGTATCTTGCGACCGCCCTTTCTAAATCCTTCCATAGATTCTCTATGGCATTTAGGCTGACAGATTGTGAGAGCCACGCTCATAAGTTTATTTTTTCTTGCTCAAAAAAACTTTTTGCCATACGCGAAGTATACTTGGGATCGTTATCTTGCTGACAAACCCATTTAACGGTATATTTTCCTCCGCGTAAAGTAACATCATATTTTGAAGTATGTTATCATACTCATTTTGGTCTATATTCTCTCTGATCCAATAAATTGGACCGATTCCCGATCACGCGTCACTTCTCTCAGTCACCAGTACTGTCAATGTGTTGCAGTGTTAATAGTTACTGCAATGATATAGATATTTTGAATGTTAGCTTGAGGTCTTTGCGAGCATTACTATTGCTCAAATTTAGTTGTCTTACTGTTTAATAAGTGTTACCATCTCTACGTCTATTTTGTCTCTTTCTTTCCTAGTATAAGATTTATCCTGTAAGAAGTACTGTTACTGTTGGATAAATAAATTATTATTATTATTATTATTATTATTATTATCACGAAAACGCACCCCACAGCTTAATATTACCACCGCCATGTTTGATGGTCTTTTTCGTATATTTAGGCAGCAATTCTGTTAGTGGTAGTCTTCTAACATATAGTTTACCATCGGAACCTATTATATTTATCTTGGTTTTATCACTCCACAAAATCTTTTTCTATTTATTAATGTTTTGCGCGCCACTCCAATTCAGATGTTTCTTCGCAAATCTGAGTCAACTTTTTATATTTTTGGTGCTCAGTAACGGCACCTTTCTGGCGACTCTTCCATGTAGGTAGTTTTCCTGTAGTCGTCGGCGAATCGTACCTGCCCTAATAGTTAACTCTAATTCTCTTTTAATGTCTGTAGATGATTTGAACGGATCTGCGCGCGAAACATAAACAATTTGTCTGTTTAAGGCATAGTTTTTCGCTTCGATTCGCGATTTTCTTTAGCGTTTGCTGGTTTTAATACATTGTCAACCATTTTCTTTGAACAACCTACACCTAATACTTGCTGTTTTGCGCTGCGACATTCCCTGGTTATGCAATGTTAAAATCTGAGTCACTTCAGTCGAAGTGCAATGACGTGCTCGCCTCATTTTAAGTAAATGTATTAGGAATTCTATGGTTCTCAATAAAAAGTACCCTTACCTAATGTAATCACAGCAAAAGGACTTGCAGTAAACCTTATCACTTAATCACTAGATTTGCGTTGAGCAAGTGGCTTTATTATTATCACCAGGACAAAATTTCGGGATTCATTCAAAATAGGAATTCCCACAATATGCCTACGCTATTTTGCGGTGATTTCGGTAACTTATGCTTATACACATGTCTACAGACTTCAATAATATGTGACGGTGTAAGCACCGTATCCTAATTTGTTATTACGATAGATGTATGTATGTTTTTTAAATCAGTGGCTCTATTTTCATGTCCACCACTGTATGCATGTAGTTATATCAGTATTTATTTAAATAGAGGGCTACAAATTTGTTCGACAAAGTTTTTTTTTGTTTACACAATTCTTACATATGATGTAATGATACTACTTTTAAGAAATTTTATTTCTAAGTACTCCACTGTACTTTTTAATTTGGATAGAATAATTTGCTGCTTATTTTTTCTCATAATAAATACTGAAGATTTCGAAAAATACAGGAGTTGGTTTCATTTACTATGCGGAGGTATGCAATATGTTCAGATTAAATTAATACTTGCAGTCGCCCCGATATTGTACTGGTAAGATGTAACTTACTCTTGTGTATACCTCAGTAGCTTACTTCGTTATAAATGTATATCATGCACGATGCAGTACCTACTAGTTCAGAAAACAATTATTTGTTAACATGTAGACTCTTGTAGAAAGGAACGAAAGAGAATCTACGTCCTTCGAATCTATTCTTAGTGCGAAAAATTACTGGGTACATCCAATGTAACGAGTACATGAAAATAAATACATGTTTTGGAGAGAGGTCTGAGCACATTCAAATATCGCGAAGCATCAGGATGTGGTCAGGCTATTGGATGTTACAAAGCATAGTAACTTATCCAGGTATATTCTGTTAGTTGTGGTAAGAATATTAAATAGGAGCCGTCAGCGAGGACAAGTGTCCTTTGATACAAAAAAATTGTAATATGTATGTATATCATCACAAAAGTATAATATTCCAAACTTTGCAAAAATGGTAGATAGTCATAGAAGTCGTACGACGGCCTATGAATGCTGTAGGAAATAAGCCTAAAATTTCTTCTAGAAAAATACTTTCTCCATATGATGATGCTGGGTATTAGGAGAACAAAATGGAAAAGTAAGTGCGGTAAAAATAGGGAAAAGCATTGATATAGATTTTAAAAAGTGCATGCAATCAAACAAATGTACGAAATGTTTTCAGAAGACATAATCTTGCCAGCGACCAAAAAAAGATCTATGCTCAAAAATATATTAACAAGGATGATCCTTTCTGGAGTAAAACTTTTTACCAGAAGTATTTGTGTGTCAGTGTGAAGCATAGTGGCGTTTCAATTATGGTTTAGGACTCTATGTTCGTGGCTGGGCTTGGACGATTACATGTTATATATATACATATATCATCAAAACATGTAATCAGAAATTTTATCAAACAAATTGCCGAAACATGAAGCATTGCTTTGTATTTTCATTGAGATAATGATTTTAACCAAAAATGTTGGAGGTCTGGGATGTGGTTATTCCAAGATTGTCCTCATCTCTTTGAAACACCGCGACAATCGTTGGCACTAGTGACAGAATACATTTTAAACCGCCCGAGATCCCATTTGCCTTACTTTATTATGTTTTGCTGTACTTTTCTGAAACTACGGATAATTTAAATTAACATATGTTATTTTTTTAATTTTTGTAAAAGGGTATTACAAAAGGGACAATAAATACTATGACAGCTAATACTGAATTCTGTTACCAATATCATTGCACTAGCGGTGCTATTATACTACACAATATTGCATTAGACATTGCACGAAAAGGTACTCAACAATTTGTTACAGATTATGAAGAAAATCATATAAATTACTAATCTAACCGAGCTCGAAGTACAAAATTAATTTTTTCCGTTTTAATGTTTAGATTTACATACATTCTATGTTTCACACATATGTATATGTGGAATGTCAAAATGTGAAATGTCAAATGTATTGTGTGGTATTGTCAAAATTGTAGTTCATTGTCAGGTTATATGGAAGAACATTGTAAAAATGAATACCGCATAATAAAGCAGATATTATTATATATATGTATGTACATATATGGCATTACTATGGTAGTATACTGCAACCTGATAGATCTATTGTGTCCCCTACTTTATTCTCGCTGTATTTACAGCTGACCAATCTGCCTGATTGCTGGTATACTAGCTGACGTTGCTACTGTGTTTCAAGATGATCTATTTGCCCCATTCATTCTTGATACTAAAGTTTGTGCTGAATTATTTTATAAAGCTGATCTAGCACATTGTGTGCCGCCATGTTCCAGGTATTGTCACCTTCAGGAGGCTGAGGCGTATCCCTAACCAATCCTTCCCCGATCATTCTAGGTGTGGTCCTGTTGACTATGTCCTCCACCAAAATGAAGAGTAAGGTTTAGTACTACTTCAATAGCTGCCGTAAGACAGGTTCTCATTGACCCAGTTATACATACACATAATCTTTGCACTTTGGAGAGATTAGCTCTCGCGATGGCCAGATTAGTTCTTTTGCTTCAAGCGACTGCTCCATAAGTGATCATTGTTCTCACTATTGCAGTATGCATTCAGAATAGTATTTTTCTCTAATTATTTCCTGCTAAGTTTCTACAAAGCATTATGGTCTTTTTGCCGTGTTAGTTACTGCAAGCTCAGGGTTGTTCACAGACAAGTAGTAATTCTTGTTCTTAACATTTACCGATTTAACTTTCTTCGCTCTATCACGTATGATATTTCCTTAATAACTAAACTCGCGCACCAATATAACTACAACTCAGCTTCAGATAAAAAGCGCCAAGCTAATGTCTCTGAATGACTTGATTATAAACATATCCGATTATTACTTTATTTTGCCAACTTCTATTTTAATCACTGTCGTCGTAATCGTCACTAACTATAAGGCAACCATCGTTGGTAGTAATTGTTGGAACACAGATAATTGTAATTTGTTATTTTGTACGTAATTTATCTGATTAAGCTGAATTACGTATCTGTATACAGAAGCGAGTAAATTACATATTAATACACATTGCATAGACGCACTACCTCGTTGAAAATTTCAGTCTAACGTACAGTTATTAATAATACATGATAGGCATCGACAAACCTTATAAATTCTCGAACTTTCATCCGTACAATATGAAGCACCTTGCAGGTATCCTTAGTTAATAATATGCAGAACAAACTGTAGTCAGTGCACGAACAAATTTAATCTTTGTTCCACTTTTGTAGTTGGTACGACGGAAAACTTTAGCAGTTATCATAACTTCACCTGGATTTTTTGCAGGAAATTTCATTCCTTGTAAGAAGGTCTTACAGTGCTACTGACCGTTTGTGTAGCACAAGATAACAAAAAGCATACTTTCGTTGGTGCATAAAGCATCTACCTATGTATGTATGTATATACTTCTCCCAAAAAATTCCAGCAAAGTACATACTACTCTGTTATAGTTAGTCTGATGGCAGTAATTAGAAAATTGTAACCGATATTAGCTTTGGCCATAATCTAATGATATAGACTTTCTCTCCAATATCTGCGATTAGAATCTTACTATAAAATTGCAATATTTTTTAATTAGATCAATTGTCTTGATACTTGTACAGATATGGGGTCACACGCTATGTAAATTAATTCAGCTTCTCTCTTAATATATGAAGTACAACATTTGTAGTATAATCTAGATATGATCGGTTTAGTTTAACTTAGTATTCCACTTTATTCGCGCCACATATGACATCACTTTTTTATAAAATTAGATCAAGTGGGCGCATTGTTTAGAAAACAATGCATAGATGACAAAAACTGATACACATTATGCATATCTCAGTTTATCTATCGACTGAAATATGAACCGAAGGTAATTTCATTTAATCTGATTTGATCTGTCGAGGTAAAGTGAGATGTACTTCAAGCTTAATAATTACAAGCGACATAGAAATAATGGTAACATGCATCTGTGAAAGTGGATGCGTTCTGATTTCTGATCAATTTTTAAAAATCAATAATGTGTTTCTCTATGCTCAGACATCATCTAATAATATCGAGGGGAAGTTATCTCTTCTAATAATCTCGAATAATAAACTTGAAAGGACGCAGTCTCTGCTTCCACTTCATAAATATCACGGTATTCAGGTCGCCGTATTTTTATCGGCTTTGGTCATATCCATGTGCAACAAAGCAAGTTTCAAGCATCTTGACATTTCAGTCGATAAATATTGCTTTGATGGCTTCGCCTTCATTTTTGCACGCTCTCGTGATATTGTAGTAGTATTGTAGAGTAGGGAGAGGAATAATGTATTTTTTCTAATAGTTCTGACCTTTTTATACCCAATACCATAACAAAAGGTGTTTACACTTACACCTATATTATGTTGGAAGAAAAGTAATTACTTAGAAGAGTCCAGAATTAATCGATACCGTTCGATGTTATGTTGGGATAGTAGTTAGTTGACCATGTTACACATATTTATTTTCTTGCTTAACGTTTAGTATTTGTTTAATATTTCTCTGGTATTATATAATGTACATATCTACTTACAATTAGCTTATTTATGTCTTATACTATATTTTGGTGTAAGCATGGTGAATTGATATAACCTAATAGAGATATTTTCCTTTTATTTTTCTTAAATTAATGAGTATTCAGGTCATGTACATATACATATATATACAGTGCCAGGCATAAGCTAAGCAACTGCATGGTTGTGTAACAGTTAGTGGTAATTGCGCTAAAAATATTAAAGAAAGGGATAAAATTTAGTAACATTGAAAATATAAATATAATGTATGTACATACATACATTTAAAAATAATATTTCTTAAACCAACTTCATTCTTTAAAAATCAATGAATAATTGACTTTTGCTACATTTTAGTGCGACAAAAGTTAAGCAACTTATAGTAACGATTTAAAATTAAAACTTGTGAAAATACATCAGATAGGAGAAGCTCAAAGCGATATTAGTAAGCTGTTTGACCATATGTTGAAGGGAGTACAACAGTTAGGCCAGTACGTTCAGGTCGTCCAAGAAGCACCACCAGAAGAGAAGATACAGCTACCACTACACTATTCAGCCTACTGTCACGTACAACGTGGATTTAACTTAACTTTGAAGATATTTTATTACAAGCTACATTACAAAATTATTTGAAGCAATTTAGCGAGTACTATCTAATAGTGAGGACGAAACAATTGCAGCACGATGCAACATTATTATTATTTATGTTGTTAATAACAATAAGAAGCAATAGCAATGGAAAGGAGAGATATATTCTCTCATAGTATTACATATTTCCTTTTTATTTGTTCACTGCCTTAATCTAGCAATACGCATAGTTCTAAAATAATTTACCAAAAAAATTACTACTAAACTTCTGCATCAAATTTTCTGTTTGCAATGTGTAAAATATTAAGTTGCAAAAATTGACTCCATAATTTGGCTCGCGTATTCAAAAAATGTTTCATGTTTAATAGATGATATCGCTTCGTGTACTGATGAGGTCGTAATAGATTGAAACTCGTCTAATTTATAATTGTACTTGGAGAAAGATAATATAATGTAATAATTTTGTGTTTATTCTTTGAAATGTTTCAACTTAAATAGAAATCTTATTTTCCTGATATTTTTTTTCCACGGTAGGTCAATTAAACCAGTATAGTTCGATTAAAGATCAAATTTATTCCACAACCTTTACAATTTATTAGATTTTGGTCACAATTTCTTCAATGAAATAAAATTGACATTTAATTAGTGTCAATTAATAAATAACTACTCATGCCTATCAAGAAAATTATCTACAGACAAAAAATTCAGTGATTACTATATGGTGGACAATTCAAGATATTTTTGAAATGGAATTTTACAATCATAAGAATAATGATCCTTATATCAATGTATTTTTTTGTCAAGCTCTAACAAGTGAAAAAAAATATGAGGATAGTAAGATAAGTACATAAAAGATCATAGGAATACATATACTAATTGGAAAAATACAAGGTTATCATAAAGTAAGCGATATATTTGAAATAATTATAACCTTTTAACAAATTCAATTTAATAACAAAAAATAAACAAAATCTAATTGCTAAAGGAACTGGATTTTACTCTATCTATGGGAAACACCGCTAGATTACGAAGATTTTATACGTACGCAATTTTATGCAAAAACAGAACAGGGTTTGTAACTAACTTACAGAAACATCAGGAATTAGTGATGTCCAAGTTGCAGAGGGTCCACGAGCTATAAGCAGTCCAAATGCGATATTCAAGCGATTGAATAATAAACAATTTAGTGTGGGTGGCTAGAATTGGCTTATCACTATCGCATATTCATTTTTGTTTTTGAACTTTTGGTGGTGTTTTGATCGTTTTGCTGGCGCATTGTAGAATAATATTGTTTCTTTTATATTACTCAGTTACATACTTTTTGAACTTAGATTTAAGGATAGAAGTTAGGCTTTTCGCTGGTTGGAGGAGTTATTTGCCTCTTTATTTTGTTTTATAATAACGTCAAGGTTTAGATGGAAGAACAGGGGTTCAGCTTTTTTAAGTGTACCACTGAATCTCGCCAGAAGTTAGGCTTTTCGCTGGTTGGAGGAGTTATTTGCCTCTTTATTTTGTTTTATAATAACGTCAAGGTTTAGATGGAAGAGCAGGGGTTCAGCTTTTTTAAGTGTACCACTGAATCTCGCCTTGTGGCTGCTCAGGAAAGCTTGTATATTTGTATTTATTTATAATGTTACTCATAACTTTTCTGTGTATAGTACATGCTAATCTTTCTGGCAATAAAGACGTTTATTATTATTATTATTATTGCAAGTGCCGTATATTACGGTTTGGAAAATTTTACGCAAACTTCTAAAAATGTATCCATATAAGCTGAAAATGCTATTTGAATTAAAGCAGGCAGATCTGACTAGTAGGTACGACTTTTCTTTGCGGGTAATGGCTCAGATGGAGATTGAAGCCGAAGCCCGTATTTCATGGACAATCTGGACTGTAGAAAATCCACAAGAAATCGTTCAAGAGGGTCTTTGTGACAAGTCACCGTTTCGTGCGGTTTTAAAGCTGATTTTATCATTGGTTCGTATTTCCACGAGGACATGCAAATAGAGAAGCCGTAGTTGTAACTGTAAAACTGTGAACGGTACTTGCAAATGTTAAGAGATTATGTTTTGCCACTGCTGCAAAATGCGCATCACGAAATTGAAAGCATTATATTTATGCAGGATGGAGCACCCCCGAACATCTGACCAGTCAAAGAATTGTTAACAATAACATAATGTTGAAATATTGATATTCTGTAGGCTGTGTTATCATTAGCTAAACAATAAATATCCTGATTCCAATAATGATGCATGGTCTTTTAGAGACAGGTGATGGGAAATATATTGTACACAGATGTAATTTTTTGAAAGAGGGACTATTCAAATCGCCAGAACTCATATGCAAATCCACGAAATTCATACAAGCCATTTGCAGTATCAGATATATTTTAAGCATATGTATCAGCTAAGTAGAAAGCTCATTTATTTTGTTTAGAAATTCCTTTCGTTTATCATAAATGTATTTAGGATTTATAATTTCTATGATAAATATGTACATGTATTGTATCATGTCCCATTAACGTAAGATTATTTGTTTATCACATACATATCTATCATTCCTTATTCTTTCCGATTTTTTCTTATTGCATTATGTACCTATAATAATCAATTATTCACTATAACGATTGAGTTGTTATACTAGTTACGTTTGCACTTAATTCTGTTCATACATATATTTCTGTTGATGGTGACTTTTTTGTAAGACGTTGTTAACAGAATAGGTTATAGAATACGTATATATATTTTAATTAATTTAATTTGTTAGATATGTTATTTGACAGGACATTAAATAACAGACTGTTAAGTAATTTTTGGACAATAGGTACCTACGGTAGTTAGTAATGCTGATGCATATATAAAAGACTCCCAAGAATACACCATAAGTAATATACACGATTGAATACCAAACATAAATTTTAAACAAAATCTATGACCTTTTCTATCAGTTTAGACAGAAATTGTGTAGTGCACTGGCAATCTATCACGTTGACGCAATTAGAAAATTTACTTGCATTGTAAATGGACTAACTTAATCTTATGACGAACATATGGAGGGTTGCCCAAATTGTAGGCAACACATGTACATTAATAGAAAAGCTTAGCGTTTTAAAATTATACGGAAGTTGCCAATTAATGACGCCACTTTTTTAAAAGATTTGTTTGTATGTAATTACTATTAATATAAATTTCTAAATTATAGAACTAACAATACACATGAAAGAAACGGTTCCTATCAACCGAAAACTAATTATTAATTTACGTTTTTTTTGCCAAGCAGCTTAGATGTATCTTACCGATTCCAATATTTTTTGTGGAAATAAAACATCAAGATAAAGTAGATGGATCTCCTATGTTATATTGCAATACTGTATTTCGAGGCCAATACCAGAGTTTTAACTTTCTTGAAAATATTCAATAGTACATTTGGCGCACATATTTTTGTGACAAATGTTCCAAATATCAGTTACGCAAGAATCATGAAACTATACATACTCTCATTCCAAATATTACAAAATACTTTGTTTGTAATTTAATCAAAGATGGCAATGGGCCAGATTCATACTGTTGTTTTCCACAGAACTAGCTTAGGTGCATTTGCCACTTCGCAAGTTTTGTGCTTAACTCTGCACATATAAAGTAAAACAAGCGCTACTCTGTAATTAGAACTTCCGCGTCTTGACCACTTCGTAGTAGTCTAAATGTATACAAGCAGAAAATAATCATGAATTTCACGTCTGCATTTTCTCATTGCGTATTCCTTATATAGTCAGGAGCATAATCTGATTACAATCAGAAAACAGAAAGTAACAGGGGCATTAGTGAAGAGCCCCTCCCAATGAAATTGATTTCAAAATAAGATATAAAACAAAGCACAGCCTTTCAAGTGTTTTGTCTGACAGAATTTGTCTATATGCGCGACAAACTTGTTTTGATATGAGCAATATATCGAGATATTGTTGTGTCTCGGGAGAAATATCTGCCAGATTAATTTAGAATGCAATCATACAATGAATTTTGCACTTATTCTGGAAAATGTGAATAAACGAAGTTACTTCAAACCTATATACATATACTTCAGACTATGCTGACTAGAGACTCATAAATTCAACAACAGTTTCTTCGCTCCTCTATAGAAGAATATATTAATTGGGCACTTTTCTGCTTGATCTGCTAGTGACAGCCATTACAACACAGAAAGATTGTTACTATAGGTATAGCTTGCATACATTCTTTCGCTCGATCTTTACCGATACGTCATGAATTTCCGCCATTTTTTCGATACGAATCTAGTCGAATAACACAAACCTGACATTCTCTGATCCTTTCTAAATTTCATGTTATATAATCGTGTGGCTTAGCTTATAATAGATAACGCATGACATATCGGCAAAGATTCAACGAAAGAACTGTACATACAGGATGTCCGCGATACACAAAGCATGCTTTTAAGGGATGATAGCTACAACGATTTAGAAACAAAAACATATAATACACACTGGGTCTATCTGTAAGCGTAAACGAGAAAAAAAAATTATTTCTAAAAAACCTTATTTGGTCAAACTGTACAAGAAAACTCATCCATATTGCTTCTTAAATAACCAAAAAACCATATCAAAAATTTAGGGTTGAAAATAACTGAAAACAACGATGAAAACGAATTATTTAATACTTTGAAATTGAAGCGTGGTGGCATTTCTCTTACACCATACTGTACACGTATTGAATAGAGGCACAGATGCAAGCCAAACATCATCTGTTTATACGACCTTGAACCACATTAGATTATTGTATTGTACGAAGTCAATGGCCATACGTTTTAAAAATAAAGGTACCTTTGCGTTTTCTTTAATAATGTTATGACAATAAAATCGATGTTATGTTGAATGAAGTTAGAGTGAAAAGGACGTATTTAATAGCAGCCTCCGATCGGTAAATGAAAATTTAAGTTAAGGGAAAGTCGCATTGAATGAAATCAATGTAATTACTGCAATTATGTTATGGCGCTTTAAGCTCTTTCGTAAAGGCTACTACAAAATTGAGTTCTTTTCTTTTATTTGTGATAAATTGGTGGTCCTAAAAAGGACTTTTTTGAGAGACAGGAGAAAATGTATTACAGGAAAGGCTCGAAATGTTGCCCATTTTCAAGAACACACGCCTGTAATCGTCGGGTAAATCCTGCACTGATCAGCTGGCTCTGTACAGTATGCGTCGAGGTTTGTGACATGAGAAATAATTTTTTTTCTCGTTTACGCTTACAGATAGACCCAAGGTGTATTATATGTTTTTGTTTCTAAATCGTTGTAGCTATCATCCCTTAAAAGCATGCTTTGTATATCGCGGACACCCTGTATATTACTACCAAGTATTTAACATCTTTTATCTCCATTACTTCAGTCTATAAAATTTTATATGACACACCTTTCTTATTACAATATATTTTCTATTTAGTCACATAAACTTTCATTATTATACATATATCAAACATACTTATAGAAAACCAATAAAAGGTGTTTATCATTTGTACATTTTTCCGCTTTATCTTCAAATTCGAACGGAATTCGTCATCAATTACATCTTTTATTTCCAAACTACTCTACTCCGTCTAACGGGTCGTAAACATCTCACCGACGAAGAAGCAATAAGTTCCTCAACGACAGCGGACCTCACGTTCCCAGGTTTACAACATTTCAATGGTTCTCCAACACCGTTCTATTTACATCGACCGGGACGAATAAGGAAATCTTAAAAGAAAATAAGACCGACGACGGCTTTCGTACGAGGCCAGGACTAACTGTTTCGTAGTGGATCATTTCTGGTTAGACATTTTTTGCGGTGTTCGTTTTTCATTCTATTAGCTTTACGAGACCAGCGAGGAGTTGGTCATATATGTATGTGTATGGCTACCAGAATTTATTACTCCTAAATCCGAAACCTGTTGTGCGGTATTCTATGAACTTCGATACGACAAACTAGTGAACATAAAATAAATTTATTCCAATATCCGGATACTAGCGGAAGATTAACTGTTTTCCTGCTATAAATTGCGTGTTGCTCTCGATAAGGTGACATAATATGAATTTATTTCGATAAAGTTATGGTATAAATTTTACGCTAAATTAGATTTATGAGATACTTTTTTTCACTGCCAATGAAAAGCTAATATTTTTGTTTACTGTTACTATTAATTACTACTATTAAGTTCACTACAATGTTTCTAGGAAAATATTTTTAATCCAGTCTATTTTTTCGTTTTCAGGATACTATCAACCAGCTGGACCATTGATTAATGTACCGCATGGTCATACCCAGCCTCCAACGTTAGGAAAGTCAGGACCACTATCAGAAACCTCTTCTGTATCTCCACCTCCGACGCAGCCACCTCCTGCTCCTAGTTCAGCAGGAGACTCCTCAGATAATGATGTAAGTTGATGCAATAGTAAACTTGTTATGTGTACCTCATGGTAAGTAAAGATTGGACTGTTTCCATATAACAACGTATTGAAAGTGTCCAATCTTTACTTTCCATGAGTTTACTTATGCAATTTGGCAGCCCCTTTGAATTCTAAATTTTATTTTAATACGTTGCATTAAGTTCTGTCCTGGTAAGGTTTTATATTCAGTTAACGGATTAATTTTTAATAAATACAAAAGCATTTAGAAAGCGATTTAGACTCTAAAACTTTTAATATTTATTGTATGTACAGCACTGATGTTCGTGACCGAATATATTGTTTAATACTTGCTTTTATAATGAATCTAGTTGGCGTATGTCTAAACTGCCAGATTACGTCCATTGCCGTCTGTTATACTACATAAAAATGTCAAAAGGACGGAAGGTATTACAACATCTTTATAACTTGGTGAGGTGAAAATGTAGTTCCTAATAATAATTTTGGGTGTCAGATAATTCTATTAGCTTACAATGCTCCGCTATTTTATACAGAACCTCTTAAGGCAGATCGTGTACATTCAGGGTTTTCTTATTACTATCTAGTTTCTTATCACGTGCAATATTTTGATTTATTGTTTTGCTTTAAAGTAAGTGCTCAAATATATGTCTTGCTGCATTCCGGCACAAACTTTTCTTTTGTTTGTTGATTTGTGTTTGCTAACTTTAGATTTGGAATACTCCATAAAAAGAAAAAAAAAGAGACGTAAAAACCAGGTTATTTGTTAGCTTCATTAGCAAACCAAATCTACCGATCAGCACTCATTCCAATCATGATCAAGTACTTCACATGTTACCGCCAAATGATATGTTAGGCTACTATGATGTATTCTATCATACTTCGAAACTTAGGTCTTCGAGTAGCGTTCATAGTTTATCTTTCACAACGTCGCAATACATTTAAACATTCGAGTTAGGTACCTTCAGAAATAAGAGTGCTGACGAATTTAACATTGGCAATGAACAGAACAAAATAAACTACACTAATCACTTAATATATTATAAACGAATTAACATATAGTGCTCTATGCAGCGAATGAATATCTATTTACTGGATAATATACTACTCATCTTAATTTATTTTTCTATAGTGGCCGATATTTACAAGAAGTTCAAACCACAACATTAAATAAATAAAAGAAAAGAAACTACAAACTTGACTGTTTGTCACCAAGATAACTTTTTCAGAAGTGAACTGTGGGTAAAGGAAGTCAGTCATGGTAGCTTGACGTATCAACCACGCTAGAGGCGAAACTAGGGGAGAAATTGAGTGGGTGACTTGACCAAGTCAGAAGGTTGATCTATTTACAAATTACCTTCCACGCAATAAGCCATTTAATAGCGAAATGTCAAATATGTAGTTTTTCTTTTATTTATTTATCGTTTGTACTTTATTCTATTTTATTTTTTGTTTGTATATACACCACTATAACGCTGTCAAAGGCCGGCGGCCCTCATAATAGCATTTATAGAGTTTATTCAATGTAAACCGCTAATTAAGATAATCCTCTTATAACTGAAATGCAATAGAAAAAACACAATCAAGTGTGTGCTTTAAAAAAGGAACGTTGTCCTTTAAAAGGTTAAATGTAAATATTAAACTTCTTAGTAATAGTGCAATACATATAGTAAATGGATGTAATTGTTTGTAGTGGATATTGCGCGTATTTGTAGAAATGTGCATCTCTTTGTGCAACTGCCAGAAAACATTAGAAATATCTGCCAGCTGGTATAGAGAGCGATATTAGCAATTTGATCAAAAAATATATTTATATCTCTGTTGACAAAACACGTGTATCTTGAAACTACTCCTGTAACAACGTAGAAGATTATTGCATTCATATATCACTTTACTGTACTAACTATTTTTGCATTGAACTGTGTGTGAGCAATAATACATGTCGCTAATATAGTAAATTGAAATCACTAACG
>SMLS01068783.1:0-16764 GCA_004785975.1 Popillia japonica
CTTCAAGCTTTCCGATCAAAATGTTAAAATCAGGGAAATACCAAATTAAAGCCGTTATATTTCTAAATAACATCTAAAACACTACGCAATCAATAATCAAATTGTTTGTGGTAAACAAAGGTATATTGTGTCACAAGAGTGGAGAATATCTCTATCATGTATGATATAATTGGTTTTGTTTACCATTAATGCGAAATAAATCCTGAGAGTAGCCGAATAGATACATTCGAGATCTATTATTTATAATTTTCTCTAAAATTTAAAGCGAATAGTAGTGCACACATACACTTACATATTTGCATGATCCGGAGTTTTAAATACAAAAACAATTATTCTTGTTTAACATAATATATAATTCCATAAACATTTTTGTATGGAGCTTATCCCCAAATATTATTATAATATATGAGATGAAGCTTATATTAGCTTCATCTCATGGTTTAGTCAATATACAAAGACATCAAACGACAAATTTGATTATTAAAGATAGCAATTCTCAACACCATTTTAAAATAATAGCATTTCTATATTATATGAAAACGCTGCGCAAGCATTCTTTTGTGCGTAACCAAAAAGAAGCAATTATTTACGTACCTACTCCAAATTTTTAGGATGACGTGTCAGCGATTCCCAATTGAAATATCCGTATGCTATTTTTCTAATACAATATCATTCTGCATTTAAGCAAGCTACTCCAGGAGACCTACACAATATGTTTAATTTTAATACATAATAATAATAATAACAGACGTTTTCCATCGGAGAAGCTCTATAATGCTCTGTTCGATCGTTACGACAATCAAACGTATTACAAATCAACGGTATTACGTAGTATTTGAAATTATAATAATGAGACTACAGACAAGATTATATTACATATACCATGAAATGTATTCATATGTCCGAAAACCACTTTTTCTACTTTTATTAACCAAGAGCGAATCTAGTTTTTAAGTTTACCTACAAATACGCGTGGTTACACGATATATTTTACAATACTTTGTGTTCTATCGATAACGATGTTTTGATTCATTATAAATGACGACAATGATATATATTGCATTTAAAATAATAAAAACCAATATAGCTAAAGTATAAATTAAGATATTACGTGAATGTTAGACACCACAAATCGTGAACTACGCATCACTATGTATGAAAAAGTATAGATCACCCACATACAGCACCGCGAACCGGGTAACTGCACGCAATATCCTCCATTCGCATTTAATTTGAAACAGACTGTACATACATACATATATGTTGGATAAATTCTGTAAATTAGCAGAAATACTGCAACTGAAATGCTGAAAAAGTACACTATATGCAGAGTGGCGCATTAGTGTGTGGAAGCTCGATATATCCGACTTAATAAAAGTTATATAAAAAAATATTGAGAAAAAGTGTAGGTAATTTTTTTTTAAGGCTCTGCGGGATCTATGCCCATTAGCCACTTTTGGGATTCTACTTACTATTATATCTACTACTATTTTTACCTTCGCTTTCAACTCTCCTAAATTCTGATCCCAGCTCGCACAACGAATTCGAAAATGCACCTGTACACGTTATAATTATTGTATGTCAATAACACTATAACTTTCGTAGGAAAAGGGATTAACAACTCTCTTAAAGATCTAGGAAATGATTCTCTGTGTTGAGAGTACTTTGGGCAACCTAAGAGTATATGGTCCAAGTCTTGAAATTCGTAACCGTATTCACAGACAGGAGAATCAACTATCTGAAGTCTATATAGATGAGCTCTGAAAGACCCATGACCGAACTTCATCGTGGCAATCGTCGAGGCAAAGAAATGGGATATTGTGTGTCCTTTGTGCCATCGGGGATGGGATATGGTGGGATGTATCAGGGCGTATTGAGTGACCTTTTCTTCTCTCAGATTTCGCCATCTACGTTCCCACTGGGCTACCAAAAAATGTTGTTTTACCAAAGCCAGAACATCATGACTGCTCATTTCTTGAAAGTTCGTCCTGTTAAAAGTAGAGGCTTCTTTTGCCAGTCTGTCCACCACCTCGTTGGCCCTTATCTCTTATTTCCCTTAAGCCCTTATTTCGAGCTTATTTTGACACTTAATTGCTTCATATTTCATGGCACTAAATCTCTACATTTATTTAACTACTAGTTCAGACTTTTCCTTTTCTTTTGTTTAGCTGGTTTACTTAGATCTCTTCTTCATTTAGGTACTCCTTCTCTTTTTACAACATATGTATGTATTACACCTCATGCCACCTTTTTATCAGATCGTATTTGCGAGGACCAGCGACCTACCAGTGTAGGTAATTTTAAAGCTTCATATCTTAAAATTTGTTGCACATACATATGTATGTATACAAGCTGTTTAATAACGGCGTGCCAGACCTAACTTATGTTTTTTTTTAATTGGAACGCGATACTTTTTTTGCATTTTTAAAATCTGCTTACTTGTACGAGTCTTTTCATACATGGTTTGCTGGATCTATACCGAGTACTTCAAAAGTTATGACCATTTTTATATCTAAAATAAGGTGTATTCAGAATTGTTGTAGAAGTTAGTTTCTACAATTTGAAGTTCATTTTTTATTTGTGTTGACAATCCAGTCACATGTGTAAGTTGGTTGAAGTTGACGTATTATAAATATATTGAAAAAAGCATTGTATCGTTAGTGTGGCTCGTTTTAAGTAAACTCATTAAGCAGTTGATTCTATTTTATTGTGAAAGCCATCACAGCGCACACAAAGCTCTGTTACAGTAGTCCAGTTCTGGATTGTAGATGGGGTTTTTCGAATTAAACGAAACGAAAATGGTATGATTGAAAGATATAAAGCTCGTCTCGTTGCCAAAGGTTATGCCCAACGATACGGATTTGATTATGAAAGCACTTATTCTCCAGTAGCTAAAATGACTACTGTACGTATGTTGCTAATTTATGCTGTAGCAAAAGGTTGGAATATTAAGCACGCTGATTTCACAGCGGCATTCTTAAATAGTACAATCGAAGAAACACAAAATGATTATAGACAATTGATTGGTTGTCTAATGTATCTAGCAAATTCAACACGTCCAGATATCGCTTTTGCCGTAAATTATTTTAGTAGATTTCAATCGAAACCTAATGAAGAGCACTGGATGTATGCTAAACAAATTTAAAGATATTTGAAAAATACTAGGAAAGCACAAATGGTTTTAGAATCGAATAATGACAAAAATTTGGTAGTATATGTAGATGCAGATTGGGCTAATGATATAAACACTAGAAAGTCTACAACAGGTTATGGGCCCAGATATCCCATAAATAAAGTAATTCAAGTAAAAAAGGAAACGTAACGGTTGCTTGTTGAGTTGTTTAATAAGGAAATGGCAGGAACTCTGGAAGAGCGAACAAAAATTCCGTTATTTGATGGAAGCAACTTTAACAATTGGAAATTTCGCATGGAGATCCTACTGGAAGAGTTAGAACTAATGGAATTAATCGATGAGCCCTATACACAAAAAGTTAAGTTTTTAGAAACAGATACAGCTGACGCTAAGGCAAGTAAAGAAGCTGATTTGGAAAAATTAAAGAAGAGAGATAGGAAATGTAGACTGCAAATTGTGCAAAGAATAGCTGATACACGTCTAGAGTATGTGAAAGATACGGGAAGTGCATTTGAGATGTGGTCAACTTTATTGAAAACCTTTGAACGCAGGGGAATAGCTAGGCAGTTACTAATCAGGAAGTCTCTCCTAACCTTAAAGTTTGTAAATACTCAGTCAATGGAAGCACATTTTCTTAAATTTGACACATTGATAAGAGAATTACGTTCTACAGGAGCTACGTTAGAAGAATCAGACGTTGTGTGTCATTTGTTATTGACAATGCCAAGTGAGTACGACACGATTGTTACAGCACTTGAAACACTCCCAGCAGAGAACTTGACCTTATCATTTGCGAAAAATCGACTTTTGGAAGAAGAATCGAAGAAAAGAAGTGTTAAACCAAAAGTGAAAAATGAAAATCAACAGAATATTGCATTTGTAACATCAACCAAACGAAGTACAGTTAGAGGTAATACAGAAAAGTTTAAATTTAAGTGCTACAACTATGGCATAGTTGGTCATAAGAGATCGGAATGTAAGAAACCTCAAAAACGGAATGATTTTAAGAATTCAAATGCTGAGGTAAAGGCAGCAACGGCTAAGCCAAGTGACGAAGAATGTTATTGTTTTCCAGCAATGAATGAAAGTATCGGGATTCAAAACATAAATTGGTTTTTGGATTCAGGAGCATCTGAACATTTGATACAAAATGATCAATATTTGGAAAATGTACGGTTATTAGAAAATAAAATAAAAATAAAGAGCGCCAAGTCCGGACAGATTCTACAGGCAGAAAAGATTGGAGATATAAAAATAAAAACTGTTGTTGGTGAATCTGAAATAGGTACCTATTATAATTAAAGATGTTTTATTTGTTCCAGGTCTTGAATTAAATCTATTATCTGTACGTAAACTTGAGATGAATGGCCTAAAAATAGTTTTTGAAAAGGGCAAAGGACAGATAATGAAAGGTACAAAGATTTTAGCTATTGCTCTAAGAAACGACAAACTGTATGAGTTACAACTTTCAACAAATACTGCTCATGCTTGCTATGTTAATGGCAACAAGGCAAAGCTGTGGCATAGACGATTAGGTCGCATGAGTGTTGGAAATATGAGACAATTACAGAAAGTGGCTGAAGGAGTAAGCTATAATCTAAAAGATCTGGCAGATAAAGTTTGTTCGACTTGCATAGAAGGGAAGCAGTGTTGTTTACCACACAACAGCGTACATGTAAAAGCAAAACGCCCATTTGAACGGATACATAGTGATCTATTTGGACCTATTAATCCTGAATCTTATGATGGAAATCGATATGTTTTGGTATTTATAGATGACTTTACACATTTTTCAGTTGTTTACCTATTGAAGAATAAAGGAGAAGTTTTTAAATATTTTAAAATGTACGAGGCAATGCTAACAGCTCATTTCGATAAGAAGATTAGCAAGTTTCGATGTGATAACGGACGCGAATATCTCACAAATGATGTCAAACATTTCATAAAGAAAGGAATTCAAATGGAATGTACGATTAGGTATACACCACAACAAAATGGTTTGGCTGAACGAATGAACCGAACAATGATAGAAAAAGCACGTTGTTTATTATTGGAATCAAAACTTGAAAAAGACATGTGGACGGAAGCAGTGGTTACAGCTACATATTTGATAAACCGAAGCCCCACAAGAGTACTTGATGGAAAGACCCCAGCAGAATTATGGTTTGGAAAAAAAACCTAATTTGACGAAATTAAGAGTTTTTGGTAGTTTGGCTTACTTACATCTACCAGAAGAAATAAACTACGGGAAGTTTGCTTCAAGAACTATGCGATGTATTTTGGTAGGCTATTGTCCAAATGGTTATAGACTATGGAATCCAAAAGAAAATAAAATTATGTATGGAAGAGACGTAGTATTTGACGAAACAAAAAGTGTTAAGGATATGGAGTATAGCTTCTCAGAAGAGGAATATGATACAGAACGAAATGAAGAGAAGGAAATAGAAGAAAACACATCAAATGGGGAAACTTACAGAATCGTAACAGATAAGGAAACTATTGAAAGTGAAAACACCAAAGAAGCAGAAGAAGTATTTCGAAGAAGTTCAAGATCAAGAAATCCACCACAATATCTTGATGACTAAGTAACATTAGCCTTACATGCAGAACATTATGAGGAAGATATTCCCCAGAGTTTCCAAGAAATACACGAAAGACAAGATAAAGAGAAGTGGAATGAGGCAATGAAAGAAGAAATAACATCTCTTGAAAGAAATAATACCTGGACACTTACAAAATGTCCACCTGGAAAGAAAGCAATATTAAATAAATGGGTCTTCAGAATAAAAAGAGATGAAGAGGGAAACATTGATCGATACAAGGCCAGATTAGTGGTCAAAGGTTGTTCACAACGGAAGGGTTTTGACTACACAGAAACCTATGCACCAGTAGCCAGGTTAGTAACCATAAAAGTATTATTATCAATAATCAATAAAAAGGAATTATTGGTAATACAACTTGATGTGAAGAATGCATTTTTACATGGAACTATTAGTGAAGAGATATATGTATGTATATGGTACAGCCTGAAGGTTTCAATACCAAAGATAAAAATCTTGTTTGTCGTCTAAACAAAGCTTTATATGGTCTAAAGCAAGCGCCCAGAGCATGGAATAATAGATAATAATAATAGATTTCACACATTTGTTACAACAATGGGCTTTACAAGATCACAATATGATATGTGTCTATATTTGAAAGTTACCGAAGAATTAGAACTTTATTTACTACTATACGTTGACGATATAATATTAACTGGAAATGACGCAATAGAGTTGAACTCGATTAAAGATACGCTAAGTTTGGAATTTAATATGGCAGATATGGGGAAGCTAAAAGCCTTTCTTGGCGTAAAAATCGATATAAGATCTGATGGAATATTCTTATCTCAGAGGGTTTACATTCAAAATCTATTGAAACGATTTGGTATGGAAAATTGCGATCCGATACCAACACCTTTTGAAAAAGGTCAAGCCCAAGCCAAACACGATGAAGACGCGGTCATAGAAGAAAAACATTACAGGGAACTTGTAGGTTGTTTGAGTTATCTGACATTGAATACCAGGTCGGATATTTGTGCTGCAGTTAACTATTACAGCCGCTTTCAAAGTATGCCTACAGAATCGCACTGGAAAGGATTGAAGAGGATTTTACGTTACCTATGTGGAACCATGAATCTTGGCTTGTTTTATGGCAAGACTGAAAAGAATATACTAGTTGGATATGCAGATTCCGATTGGGCGAGTGATATAAGTAGAAAATCTACCACCGGTTACTTATTCAAAGTTTTTGGATGAACAGTATGTTGGCAAACAAAGAAGCAATCTTCGATTGCTTTATTATCGACAGAAGCGGAATACGTTGCTCTAGCGATGGCCGCTACTGAATTCGTATGGCTGCGAAGCTTATTAAAAGAATTTAATATTGAAACAGGAGTCGTGACTATTTATGAAGACAATCAGTCCTGTATTCATCTGCTACAGAAGTTTGAACACCAACGTTTAAAGCATATAGATGTGAAATACAACTTCATCAGAAATTTAGTTCTTGCAGAAGAAATTAAAGTGCAATATATGTGTACCAAAGAATAGACAGCTGACTGCCTTACGAAACCCTTGCCGGCACCGCAATTTGAGAAGTTAAGAAGTGCCATGGGGATGTGCAACGTATAATTATACAATTTGAACTTCAAATTGAAGGGGGGTGTTGTAGTAGCAGGTGTAGTTTCTACAATTTGAAGTTCATTTTTTATTTGTGTTAAACTCATTAAGCAGTTGATTCTATTTTATTGTGAAAGCAATCACAGCGCACACAAAGCGCTGTTACAACAAGAATGTTATTTTTGGTAAAAAAATATACCACCTTTTTCGCACCATTATATGGTTTGGCTACGTCTTCCATATTTGTTGGTTCGAGAATTGAACAAAAAGAATATTTCTTCTATACAAAGTGAGTCACAACTCAGGTCCTTAATTTTCTCATTAAATTTAAATAGAATACCCTATATTTTTTATGGCGTTTCGATAGATATTTATCGGCTCTTTCGTTTTTGTAAACCATTCTCTATACCTAACTCTTTGGGTTTAGAAGATATTTCACATTTCCAATAGAAATTTCCTTTTTTTTAAATTTAATGAATTAACAAGTTACACGCTGTGCAAGAAAAGAAAAAGTATAATAAACAAAATTGTCAAAAGTTTGGCCGATAACGTCAATACAGTGGTTGCAGTCGTAGGTCTAACGATCGACTAACAGTTCTACATCAATACTCCGAAAAATGAAATTTTGTACTCTATTAAAATGGGTATGGATTTACGTACGTATTTCTAGATTTTCTATCGAGCGGGCGATCTATCTAACTAATAACTATCTTTAGTTATTTCGGCAGAATTCCCACCGTAAAATTATTTTACCATAAACAGTTGCTGCTCCGGCGTATAATATTCCATTTTCAAAACGACCGTTACAACTCAGAACGCTCTTTATTGAGAAATGCGTGAAGGAGTGAGCGCTAGGACGTATGAATTCAACTGAAATACGCATGCTAGTATGCGACAACAATTGTGTGCCTATCTCACTCGTAGTCTGATAGATAGAATTGAATTTTTTGCCCGCGATCGTCCGCTCGATAGGAAATGTAATGTATCGCTAAATTAAGATACAGCACGTTATTTTTGTCAATACAATTGTAAAGTAGAATATAGCGTACATACATAGGTTAGGCATCGACCGCTCGCAGGCATGCACACGGTATGTATGTATGTACGTTGCGGTAGATTATTAGAAATTGAAAACTCAACCACTGAATCAAATTCTAAAACAAATCAGGTAGTTTGAAATATTGAATAATAATAAAATGATTAATATTAGATTTGAGATGTGTTATAACCTTGTGCACATTTTGGAACACGGATGGTATTCGTTATTGCACAAACTCTAGTTGCTTATATTTTATATCTATTGCCTTGAGTTATTAAAACTCGACTCAATGTTATTCTCGATAGTCTTTCGTTACAGCGGTATCGTCCTTAAAGAAAACGAAGTTGAATTTACTCCTTAAAGGAAAAAAAATATCTGTAAGACACTTTCTTACTAAGTATCTCCAATATTTATCCGTTAGTTAAAATATTTAACTTGGAGACAGGTTTCTTCAAATGCTTGTTAAAACTGTATACGGGTGAATTAATCAGAACTAATACCAATTCCATATTTTTATTCTTGTATAAACGTTGATCTACGCATTTCTCGTAGGCCACGAAATGATATCCAAATCTGAATAAAATTAGTCTGACAAATTTGATTATTTGCAACAGAAACGGAATAGTTTATTTGGCTGATCACAGCTGTCATAGATAAGATTCCAGTGGTATTGTCGTTTTTTGCTTTGAACGAGGAAAAATGCCTGAACGCACCATCAGTGCCGAGACCCGTCACCGGTGACAGCTCGTAGTTTGCTTGGGTCTCTCTCTTCTCTTTCATCACCTTCTCGACGAACGTGGCGATCTTCTGCCAGTAGTCGTTTTTTGAGAGCATCGTTTTCACGACGTTGTTCGGCGTTAAGGAGCCCACTTCTTGTGCCATTGCTCTGTAGTCACTCCAGCCCTTGTACTCGAAGAAAGTGTGGTGAGCGTCGCTTTCTGTAGAATCGTGATATTGGCAGTTTATCCTTTCTACTTTACCCATTCGTGCTATGCGTGGGTCGAAATACACGTGTCCACGGAGAAACTGCGTGAGCTAGTAATTTAGCTCACAGTGTTCTCGATCCATCTACTCTGTAATGTTGCGGATGAGTGTAGCCGTCTATCGACCTTTCGTCGCGTTCTGCCAGCGCGCTCGCCAGCTTTGAAGCGTGAACGCTGCGCCCTTGCCTGTCTTGCTCCGACTTCCTCTCGGCTCTCGTAGAGAGCTCCCCATCGCTGTACTGAAGCCCTTCGATTTTTGAACATGTCCTGCCGTAAGGCGTCTGCCCAAATCTCACTCCCATACAGTAGGATAGTATGGGTGACGGTCATCCAAAGCCGGTGTTTACTTGTCGTCGGCCCTCCTAAGTTAGTCGTAAGTTGGCTCAGCGTCGTCGTTACCTTAGCAGCCTTATCGCTTGATGATGATGATGGATCTGTACCCAGAAAGTCATCTTGCTGTAGAGCCTCAGTACGAGGTATTTCACTAAAGTTTTGATAGATATGATTTCCACATCTACCTTCATCTCAATCTCTCCAAGGTTTCTCCTTCTGATCAGTAGAACCACCTCGGTCTTTTTTGTTTCTAGGGCAGGCCGTGTTCGTCCATCTATCTAATTATCCTACTCGTCACCTGCTTGAGCCTCGGCCGGGCATCCGCCTTGTCAGATACGCATCTTACGGCAGCTCCATTCAGAAAATCTCGTCGTTCCATAAGTCGGGGCCTAATATTGGAGCACTACGATGCTCCTCCTGTTATCTTCTGCGTACATGGCCCGCCTGTGGTGTCGTGGATAAGCTTCCTGTCGTTAAGGTAACTGCGTACCATTCCAAGTAAAAAGGATGGCGTCTTAAACTAGCTCCGGAAGGCATCCAAGATGACGTTCTACCTCGCCAAGTTGAAGTCCTACCTCGCCAAGTTGAAAGCGTTTCTTACGTCCAGTGTAACTAGCATCACCAAGCGCCTCAAGTAACTTGAGCACTCTTTCTTGTAGTTTGCCAGCCGTGTCCAGCATACATAGCGGTCTGTACGCCGAAGATGTTGTCGGGTCGTCCTTCTCTTTCCTTATCAGCACCAGTCGTTGTACTTTCCATCTCCCATAAAAAACTCCTTCCGTAAGGCAGCGGTTGTACATGTTCAGAAGCAAGTCAGGACAAACGCGTGCCACGACCTTAATTTGCTTGAAAAATTAAGTGACCCTTTTTTCTTATATTCATAAATGTTTTACTGCTGCCAAGTTTCTATGTTCGAAGTTGAATGCAAACAATTAATTTTTTTCTTGCGACCAGGAGACTACATCCTCAATTTGACTAAAGAACTTCTTAATTTTTTTATAAATGGAAATACGTCCGTTTTTTATGCATCAAACGGAGCGAGATAAAGTCAGCTGTAGGTAGGTACATATGAATTATACGTTATTGAGCGACGACAAATGAAAGGTTGCTGTACCTAATTACTTTGCGATTGTTTGAGTGATAGGCAGTAACTGCAATGCAGAAAAGTGATTATCGATGTGATTTCTTGGTTCCGTTCATATCATTAAAACAACTTTTTGAATAATTTCTGAAATGTTCAAAATTCGACGGCTAGAACTTATTGCCAGATGAAATACCTACTAAAATATTAGAAACGTGTTTCTTAACCAACTCTTAGATGCTTTTAATTACTAAGTATACTTTTTTATTTCATCATCTCACTTTTAGAAGTTGTCTCGTCGGAAAATATTAGATTATCGGATTATCCCAAATCTTTAGCTAAAGCCATTACGAAATGGTCGGCGTACAGACCTCTAGTATGATGGAAAAACTCTGCAGGAGCGACAGAGACCAAGAAATTCACGAAAGAATATACGCCCAAATATACACAAAATCCTACTGAACAAAGGCAGGAGAACAGTCAAGTTAATCGTAAAGCTACTAACAGGGTTACTGTAGATTCAACAAACATATGAGAAATTTCGGTCTGACGGTATGTGTAGATTCTATCAGACGGAAGGAGAGACCCCGCGTCACATTCTATGCCAAGTTCGAGAGACTATAGCCAGACTAAGGCTAGAATGACAGAAGATAACAACCACGCCAAAGCTAGAGCTAGAGAGACTCATATAACAAGCAAAGCTGCACTGGGTCGTTTAGATAATATAGATCCACAATAGATCCCAGCGTTGTAGTGAAAAGATATTGCAGGGGAATCTCATTAATTATCTATCTACCTATATCTAACCCAAATCTTACTTAAAATAAATTTGAAAGCGGTTTTCTATTAGAATTAATAATCATGTTTGTAAAGCTACCAATACAATTCCACATGATATGCATGATATTGGCAATTCTATAAAAATCTTGTTAATACTTGTGCATTTATTGGCAGCCATTTCTTCGACTATCTCTTTAAAATTACTTTAAATGCAGTCATTATAGAAACGATTAAAACTTCTTAAGAAAACTAATGGTATAAATGTATATACCTACATATATATTGTATATCTTTCAGACATATTGTACAGTTTGTGCTGCTTCAACACAAACTATTCTTCATTCTTCTTTTATTAATTTATCTACGTTCTACCTGAATTCAGTATCATCATATTCAGTTCCAATATATTCACAATTAGCTAGGTTTAAATTCTTTTAAATGCTCACTATCCTTTGGCCTGCGGCCATACGCCTAGTTATGTTTACGTCAATAGCTATTCAGAACGGAAAGCCTACAATAGACACGTTTTATTGCAGTTTGATGCATTACTTTTGCCGTCGATAGTACATATTTATACATGTACAAATATCGCGACCAATTTCCTTATATCTACGTGTTTAATGACTGAATTACATCTTCAGTACTATAAATAAAATATTACACCAACAAGCACTTAAAACCTGAGCAATTCAGTTTGTTATTTTAAGTGAAACAGTGGAACCACCAGGATACACAGATACAGGTATGCCGCCGCGCTTCTTATGCATACGTCATTGCGAAGCATTAATTGTTAAATACAAATCCCGCTTACAAAATCAGCGATTTTTACCTTTCTTGAAATAAATTTTAAATGTAATTTGCCTCGCACTGACGTCATGCGCGGCTTTGATGATATTTGGTTTTGAAACGAGCATACTTCGATCTGTGTATCCTGGGGATCATCTAAAATAGAACTAAAATAAAACGGTTAATAGTTCACAGTGCTACTATCCAATCATTGGTTAAGCAAAAGATAACACAACTGTTAGTTTCTGTCTAGGACACTAAAACGCACAGATTGTGTTTCTGTCAGTTATAAGGGAGTAACGAATAGAAATATTACATATACATATGTAACATACATATATTAATAACAACAAAATGATGTATGTCGTACAGTTCGTGCATCAACACTGTATGTTTCTTATTCTTTTACATTATATCGTATTATATCATTTAGTACTAAAATATAACAACAATGGAAAAGCGTGCAAAATATACAAAATATATTAGAATGTAAAGTAACAACTTCAATTGGCTGCTTGTATTTTATATGAATTCGGGAATTTTTGTGATTATATAACTCATTTGAAATTTAGGCAATAGCAATTACAAATTTTACATAGTTACCGTGTATTGATAAGTGAATATACTCTTGACGACGTGATGGTTTTGGTGTTTCGCTTCCTCGAATAATATGGATTTTGTCATGATAACAAGTGTTTTGAAGTTTGTTGAGAAACGTCAAAAATATATTCAGCAATTTTCATAATGTTTTTTTAAGTTTTTCGACATGGAACGCTTTGGTATAAGCTCGGGGACCAATATAGATAAAGAAATTGAAAATTTGACACCCCAAAATACCGCTAAAATACATAAATATGTTTGGAAACGGTTAATTTTTCGTTAGTTAATTCTTTATATAATCGTAACGAATATCACTCGAGCAAACGAAAATAATAACTGATTAAATAACTCATTTGAAATTTAGCCAACAGCAATTACAAATTTTACATAGTTACCATGTATTGATAAGTGAATATACTCTTGACGACGTGATATAACCGTTACTCGAGGTACGCTCTCGTGGTGCTTCGCAGAATACGTCTCGTGACTCGGAAATATAATCGATTATTTTCTATGCTCTGGTGATATTATAACTGACTATTCATAGATACAATATATGTATGTGGGAGATATGAACTGTCTCTAACCCGAAACACTATAAAAAGTACCTACATTTTTCAATATTAGACCAAAACTAAAAACCATTTTTGACTTGATTATGGAACGCTTTCCCTTAATTAATTTTAACTCAGATGAGGTTTATACGACGGTGCTGAAACTTGTGGAAATGTCCACGGCCTGAAGGGAATTACTTACATACATATGTGCTCAAGTCTTCAGAGCAACTTCTAAAACTATTAGGCTCATTGGTGCCATTAACTTCGTCACTAGGCTCCAGAAGCACAAATGGAGACCAGTCCGTGGTGATTACTGTGGCTCATTCCATCATCTGAGCAGGAGAACGACTGCCGGTGGCCAAGCGAGTGTTCATATTCTCTGATCGGTTTGTTTTCTTATTTTGCTTTCATTTCCGTAGCATTGAGGTAATGAACCTTGTTTCTTTCAGGTAAGGCTTGAAATAGAGATGATTTTCCAATAATCTTTGAACATTCCGCCCAGAGGTTTGCCTTCATTGAACTGAAATCTTGATTTTACAATTCATGTTAGTACTAATAGCAGCTTTCTTTTAGTTGCCTCTGTAGTGTTTCTTCTTTATATTACCAACGTTTTACCATTCAAAACATAAACCTTCCATTCACTTTCAAATGCCGGAAATTTTTAACAAAAGCTGAATTTGTGATTTTAGGCAAGAAATACGCAATAATTGGTATTGGCCACTTCTTAATTGCTTCAATCTTCCCTTCGTCAACGGCTACTCCTTCCTCCGAGACAACATGGCCGAGATAATTTACTTGTCTCCGAAATAGATTACATTTTTTTGGATTTAACTTTAATTTTGCTTCTCGTAGACGTTGAAATACTCGTTCTAAATTCCTTATATGGTCATCAAAGGATTTTCCAACAACAATTATGTCATCAAGGTAGACCAGGAAAGTTTCCCATGACAGTGCCCTCAAGACGTTCTCCATGAGCCTCTCAAATGTTGCAGGGGCATTACATAGTCCAAACGGCATTACCAATTCATAACCAATAATTTTTTGAGATGATGTAGACAAAAATACTTTCGATATTCCTACCGCTGATAAATATTCCTATTAAGATAGACTGACGAAAACCAAAGCCTTCTTGCAAATTAATTGTCTTCTTTTAAAACAATTTTTACCAAAATAATGGCAACAACAGATTAAAAGTATTTGTCTAAATGTTATTATGGTGGGCTGGGTAGGATGAAATTTTATTATTATTGCCATAAGGTGTCGTGCATACTCATGCAAATTTTGAGAAAAATGACCTAATGCTTTTTATAGAATAATAGAATTGCAAACAACTAAAGAATTAAGAGAGAAAAATGTTTTATCATTTTAAAAAGGAAGAATTCAAGGAAGACTATAAAACCCGCTAGTTGATGTTGCTTTATCCAATTAGGAGTCATATTTTATTTTTATAGTATTTTTTTTTTGTAGTGAGTGAATCTACAACAATATTTATAATTGATACAGTGATATACTTCACTAAAACCGCAACATTATTTTTGTTTTAAGTGATGCGTGTTACAAACGTATTATTTTGTTGTTTGTTTGTTTATGGGGACTGTATTTATGTATAATAATTTAATCTTAATTATCATTAACTAACTTTTTGTAGTAAAGATAAATCATATGTATACGCTAGAAGACTACGTATTAATTCTTATCAGTCTATCCCTATTTAAAGAATATAATAATACATTAATCGTATATGTTTCTGATTTCATTGTTGGTATATTACATTTCTTGTGCACCAAATTATTTAAAATATTTCTTACCTTATTTCCTAACGATTTATTTATATAACAGTGAGAACTGAAAAAATGACACTGTAGTGTGTATTCATGTATAGAATTTTATACATTAGTCGAATACTGGTCACTCTGAACAACATCATTATCAAAAAGTATATGATAGCAAAATATACAATACAAAAACAAAACCCACTAGTAAAAAAATGAGCCGTTCATATTAATCACATCAGTACTTTAGTACGTCGTTCTATCGCTACAGCGGATATAACTCTAGCAGCAAGTGTAGCTATTCAAGGTTTGAAAACACGGCATGCATACTTAAGTATGCTTGTAGTACGTACATATATTTAACATGTATTCGGATCAGAAAGCGTTCAAGTTTGTTTATAGAAGATGGGCGGGTATGTTTGTGGTCATGGAACGATATTAGAAGCAAATTTCTGAATCACATAAATTATGCTACGTTATATCTACAGTCAATGTCTGCCTACGATGTTGGCTATACGATACTGTGTAGTTCAAATAATACTTCCGTTTTATAGCCCACGGACGGTTCATATATTTATTTTTATTAGTATTCTAAAAATATGCGCTCGATTATATTAACACATGTTAATTTGTTGTGTAATTGTCGATGTAGGTTTATATAAAATTGTGTATAAATAATATATTTTTGCGCAGGAAATAATTGGCGATGTGAACGACAAGAAAATTTAATTTTTATTTAATGAATTATGTAGTAGATATTGATTATACATCTAATTTATGTTTATATTATTGCACATTTTGTTTGGCAATTGTCTAAAACAAACGCCTTATGGTGTAACTAACTACATATTTTTGTATTTCTTCTTTTTGTTGAAATTGGTAATAATATCCATATCGCAGTTTTTATTTTAAAAACACATAATTCAAATTATGGCAATATTCTCACTTTAGATGTATGTATGTAGGTACCTATTGTTTACGGTTCGATTTTGATAAAGTTAGTGTTAGAACATGTTCTAGCGTGTTTAAGGGCAAATCGGTATAATAGCAATTTATATAAACGTACATATACCAGTCGTTTTGAGAAATAGGATAAATAAAGCCGTGAAGAGGTAAGGGGTATGAAAATTCGCTAAGAAGTGGGGACGCGTATGAGTCTATGAACGGTGTACTCTACAATATTGGTGGGGACGTAGCTCCCTTCATCTCCTCGCCGTTTTAAATATCCTATGACTCAAAACGACCGGTATGTACATATGTATAAGCTGTAAGTGTTCTTATAGATAAAAGTCTACTTCCGATTATTTCTGAAACTTTTGTATTATGGAACGTAAATAAATAAAAATGTTAGTGGAATTCTTAAGGATTAAAAAACATCAACATTTACGATTTACGAGTATTTATTTATTTATTTGGTACAATGTTCTAGCGCAAAATTCACGAAGAGTTACTGTAAACATCTTCAACTTCGCAATAATCGAAATTGTACTGAACTTTAAGGTGGTTCAATGGTAATGATGTGGCGTAACTATATCCACGC
>ML218727.1:0-21692 GCA_004785975.1 Popillia japonica
ACAAGCATTCAGTCGGCAAAAGACGTTTTCGGGTGAGTAATGGATATTAATACAGCAATATAATTCTGTAAAAGTTGATTAGGTATCTTGGTGCAAAAACGACACTATCCGTATATAATTTTGCTAACTAAAGTATGTATACCAACGTGTTCATAATTATTAAATTCGCACATTTTCTCAATTCAATTTTCTTGGGCATACTTAAATCCCTTCTCGTTACTACCAACGACCTTTTCCCATCAATGTTGCTCGTTTATCTGGCAAAATATCCCGGTGAAAATTTCGGCGCGTACCGCATAAATCCCAAATATGTTAAATTAGTTCCAATAACTCGGAAAATGGATGTCTAATATCAAGATCGGGACTCGACCGTCGACTTATTTTAAAGTTAATTAGGTAAAAGTTCGGTTTACGGCTTGATAACTTACTAAGGCGTCGGGAGTGGAGTGGAGAGAGGGTTCGAAGTACACGAAAGAAGGGGGACGATAAACTGGATAGAATTAGGTGGATGGAGGACTAAGAAATAAAAATGAAGGGTAAGAGATAAAATTGTGTGGATAACTAAAGGCAAAACTTTTAACCGCAATTTGGGTTGAAAATTTGCTATAATATCTAAGGATTCGGAATAAATTAAATAGGAAACCTGCAATTTTAAACGTACACAGCTTGTTCTCCGACTCACCACTTCCAAGCGCAATGACTACGCGGAGCGCTAACTTCCCAAGATTAAAATCGTAAAAGGGAACGGTTCCCTTGGATATTAAAGGAACTTACCGGAGGTCGTTGCGAGGCGGGAGGTGGTTAAAGCGGGGTACTCGAGTCGGGTACCGAACACTTGTCAAATTCTTGAAGGGTTTTCTTCTCCTGTAATAATGGCACTTACCTGAAACAATAAAAACAAAATTACCATCGATTTTTGAACATAATAGACAGAGTTAATTAATTTATCCTCTTTATAAAGGTACGGGGAAGTCTGTTTTAGATTTTATGCTACCTAACGGGATCAAATTTCATTACGTAGCGGCATCAAGTACAGAAAGATGGCGCTGTTTAAGCACTCTGGAATGTTTTTGTAAATAAAGGATTTCTTCGTTAATGGCGTAGATGGAATCAATTATTGACAGCAAAGGCCGAATATGAAGAGCCAATATTGAAAGTTTCTAATATAATTCTTTCTTGTGTAATTTAATAATTTAACACTTGTTGTGTACTTCTTTTTAATAATACCTTCAAAGATTTATTTCTTTACTTTCATGGTTTTGGTTTAGTCAAATAGTAAAATTCAAGTAGATTAGGTCAGCAGCCCATAAACATCTTTTATATGTGCTGTAAGTTCACAGCAAAATTACGTGAAATCACTTAATACAACGTTTCATCGTTAGAGGGGATGTATATTGGAAGGGAATTCTCTTACCCAGCAAATCTAATCTCCCCAACATCACACGAAACTCAAACATTGTTGCAAAAGAAGTAAGACGGGGGAATTCCTAACGAGTGCGCCTTGAAATCTAAAATCTACCGTTGGCATAGAGAACTTCGATCCTTGTCGAAGATACAAGCCTACAAAGTTGACTAGTTCCAATTACAAAATCGCAAACGAAGCTATATGTAGGAGTGGTGTAGTTGGTATGTTGTACGTGTAGTGGTTTTGATAGCTTGTTTGAACATTTTAATTACTTGCTCTTGACGATGCGATATTCAGTATCTACATATCGCTTGCACTTGTATACAGAATTTAGGGATGTTTTATTTAAAATTTTAGTTAAAGTTAGTTTCGCTATACTTTGTTTTGTTTAGAATGAAAAAAGTATACTGTTGTGTTTTTAAAATATGTTACAGTATCAAACTATAAACTGACCGCACCAATATTTCCTCACAAATTTTAAATGGAACGATCATTATCACGTGTCATGAAAAGGTTATTATGGACCTAATGTAGCAGGCCCTTAACACCATCAGGAACTGGTGCTGTAGGGAAGGACTCTCTGTCAACCCAAGCAAAACCGTTGTTGTCCCATTCTCCAATAGAAGGAAATACTCACTGGACACAGTGTTCCTGAATGGTGTACAGCTAAACTACTCCAGTGAAGTCAAATATCTAGGGATCACTCTCGACTGCAGACTAAATTGGAACCAGCATCTTCATAAAGTTCTCCAAAAGGCTACAATGGCCTTTTGGTCTTGCCAGAGACTTTTTGGAAGAACTTGGAGTCTTAAACCAAAAATGATATACTGGCTATATCAAATGGTTGTGAGACCCATGGTCACGTACGCTAGCCTAGATTGGTGGCCAAAAACCAACGAAAAGACAGTACAAAGTAAGCTGCAGAAACTGCAGCGACTAGTATGTCTGGGAATCACAGGAGCGATGCGCACCTGCCCAACTGCCTCAATTGGTAATGGTAATTAAGAGAACTGCAGTTCTCAGTGCTCACCGGCTGAGTATATCACATCGATTTAAAGAGGGTGACTTAACCGGACACTTAAGGATTCTAGATGACCTCCGAGAAGAGATTCCATCCTTAACTAAACCGACGGACAGCATGACTGTCAAATTGCATCACGAGCAACCATTTAGGGTGCTATTTCCGAGCCGCGAGGAATGGGTGGTCCCAACTTTGAAAATGGAGCCCGTGTCTGGTATACAGACGGATCCAAAACCAGCAGCGGGGTAGGGGTTGGCGTTCATGGACCAATGACCAACATCTTTAGAGCCCTAGCAGCATCTCCAGCAATCTTTCAAGCGGATCTACATGCTATAGATCTTTGCATCCGAGAAAACCTACACAAAGGCCTGAAGGATGCCAACATCTATATATGCACCGACAGCCAGGCCGCTCTAAAAGTTCTCACAGGTTTGAGTCTAGGTTGGTCTGGGAATGTCGGATGAATGCGACGCAACTGGCCACAAACAACAGGGTTTCCCTAATGTGGGTTCCAGGGCACACGAATACCAAAGGAAATGACATGGCGGACGAACTTGCTAGACAAACCGCAAGCATGCACTCCCTTGGACCCGAACCCTTCTTTGGCGTGTCAAAACACCAGCTCAAGAAGGAACTTACAGATTGGCAAGCAAAAGAAATGGCATCCCTCTGGAGGAAAACACCCGGGCAAACACAGGCGAAGAAATTTATCAACTGCTCGCCAAATAGTAATAAAAAACGTCTTGATCTAAGAACTTAAGGTCCCTTACCGGCCTACTTACTGGTCATTGCTCTCTAAAGTACCACCTCAGAAAGATGGGCAAAGCTGATCAAGACTTGTGTCGCTTTTGCGAACTGACATCTGAAACAGCCGAGCACATACTTTGTGAGTGCGAAGCACTGGGCCGGCAAAGGTTTCAGCATCTAGGACAGGCGACTGTAACGCATGAACAGAGTAAGGCCTTGGCACCCAAACTAATCCTGGGATTCGTTAGGAGCATCGGATTAGAAGGGTACTGAAAGAATGGGATATTCACAATAGATCAACAGGTCGCAGTGAGGCGAGGTTATACAGCCTGTACGACGCTTCTTTTACAATACAATCACGTGTCCATATCTCAAATGAAAGCTTATTTTATTTTGCTTTAGTGAGCCTGTAAAACTTTAATGTGACAATAGCAATAAAAAAAAGAAATAGTGCCATAAAAAATAACAATTTTTTTGGAATTTGAGTTGAGGTTGATGTTGCACTGCGACCGAATGATCTATTATACTCCTGCACCTGTTCCCTTATCAGTCTTGGAACCGTGCGTATACCATTTAACGGTATTTGCCTTTAGGGAGTAGGTGCATCGTTCTCCTTCCCATTCTCTCTTATTGCTTCGCTTCGTGAGAAAGTTCTTCTCGAAGCTATATTTCCTAACCATTTCGTCCGGCGGTAGACTGAAAAGTGGGGAGAGCCCCGCCATAGATGAGCCACCTCTCTCGCACGGCATCTCAGCCCCACCAGACCCCACTATGGACAAACGGTATAATGCCCTATGGGCAACTCCCCCCGCTACTATGTGTAGGGGCGTAAGATCTAAAATGACCTCCAAGGCCGTGGTTGGGCATGTCCTCATGGCGCCGGTATTGCACACATATGCCAACCGTTGCAGCTTATCAAGAGTATTCTTGTTTGTGTGTGACCTTGGGAATCAGCTTATCGCCCGTATGTTACCATAGGTCTCACTATACTGATTTACAGCCATCTCAGTATGCTTGGGTTGCAACCCCAAGTTTTGCCTGCTAGGTGCCGACATATCATTAAAGCTCTTGTTGCCTTATTCATAGTCAATTCAATATGCTTATTCCACAGAAGTTCTTTATCTAGTGTTACTCCTAGGTCAGGCATCCAGGTGGATATCTCTCATGCCCGAAAGTTACAAATAAATGACAATATTCACAATAAGTGCTCAAAGTGAACACCGTTGTTCTCCATGCAGTAGTAAAGCCGGTTATCAAATTCTTGTCTCAGTTTTTCAAAATTTCCCATTGGAATATTTCTACACACGTCAATAATTGGTTTACGTAAATCAGTTAAACCTATTGGTCAAGTCTTATAAATTACTGACTTTAAATGACCCCACAGGAGGACGTCGAGGTTTATCAGATCTGGTAGTAGCAGAGACCACTCAATCATTCCATGTCGTTTGCAGCATAATGCGGAGAAGCACCTGATGGAAGAACAATTGCTGTTTGTTGAGTATTTAGTTACCTTCTACACGAAGCTGGTTTTCCACTTCCTCCTATTAGTGGATAGATAATGTTCTCTGACACATTCAAATAAGCTTCACTAGTTAGTGTTGCTCTAAAAAAAATGGATCCAACAGTTGAATTACCTGGTATTCCTGCCCAAACTTTAATTTTTTGTGGTTTCTGGGTGCGTTTCTTTCTCATAATATGGCCATTTTTATCTCTCCTGCTTGTTCATATATCTCGTTAAAAAAAGCATTCATCACTAGAACAAGTGTTGTTTTTTTACCAAATTTGGATTTGCAGTAATACATTTCAAAGGGTGGGCCCAGAGAAAACTGCAATTTGCCGCAACTAGCTAGTTGGTTCCATAGTAAAAGTTCCCATTACTTCGATCTCCACCAGTTCAACTACTATCCTATTTGCACGCTATCCTTGTTCGCTTGTTTCAAATTTTCGCGAACGTACGTATTTATGATCCATGTGCTTTTCTGAATATCTGTGATTGAAAATTCTTGCCGTGCAATGAGCACATTGCTCAGCATAATAAATGTAAGTAACATCCACTTAATTATGATTGTTGCATTGAAGATGTATTGACTCATTGTCAGTATAGCAAAAACTAATTCATTTTTTGATGATAAATTAAACAAAAAGTGATACATTCCTGTAATCGTAATAAAATAATAATGTAATATACATATATGTCAAACTGATCCCTCTTGAACTAAAAGTAGAATTTTTTTTGAAATTTTTTAAATGCCTTTTAGTTTCTAAAATATTTGTTTTCAAAAATCATCCCGTATTAGTAGAAAATAATCTCAGGCCGGAGAAGTCGTAATTTAATGAAATCCTGAGTGATGTTAGAGAGCTATATTTTTCTGATTGTTGTGAATTTTCAGGTATTAGTGTCTTTTTTATTGTATTAGCTGACTTTTGCCTAACATTATCAAAATAAAGCGTAATATAGACGTGGCTAGTGACGTTAATGTTAATTGTAGAAACGATTCTCGTTAGTTCTCGTACTTTTAATTTATTTCGTCATATCTATTTACCAATTTGCGTGCACAGTAGTTATGTTACAACTCTCGGCAATGTATTTCCAAATATTGATAATACTCTTTGTGTTGGAATTATGGACATTATTATTTTTACTCATAGAATTATGTAGGTTTTACTACCCTACACATGCGATATTGTTGACTCTTTGGAGTTCAAGTATGTTAAAGCTTTAGCGATAGAAAAGATTATTATGACAATAATACATATTGGGAAGCGTTGCTTCAGTTAGAGGATGTAAATTGTTTGTAATAAGTTTTATTAGCGTTCCTTACTAACGTCTAGATAGTAAAAATAATTGTTGGAAAAGTGGGTGAACTATAAAGAAATTGCTCTAAAGCAAATTTGAGGCCTGTATAGTATTTTTCAAACAACTTATTAGTTGAATGAGGTGTACCACAATAAAATCTGTAGAATAATTCTGATATTTGTGAAGGGTATTATTGAATTTTTGCCTGATTAAGGCTTCATTACGTATGTCGTTGACACTATTGCTATTGTCTACTCATAGTAGCATATAGATTTACTAAAATACATTGATGAACCGATATGTAGATTCTTCTAACTTTTATGGTAAGTTCTCCGAGCCGCTTATATCAACATTAGACTGATGTATAAAGTTGACTATACTAGATGTGATCTAGTATCAATGCACAGTTTTTTGCTTTAAATATGCGAAAATTTCTTATAAATATTGTCCTTCTATAGTAGAATACGAAATAACATGGAAAAACATGAACTATTATATTTATTAATATATAAAAAAACAAAAATATATAGAAGAAAAACTGTCCCTAACATCAACGTAATTTTTTTATATATTTTTTTTGTTTAAAGACGTTGAGGCATGATTCCTTTATAATGATTATTATTCCTCTTAGGCAGTAAAAGGAGGAACCAATGGCTTCGAGTTATAATTAGTATCTTTTTGATGTAGAGGACGTGATTACAAACAACGCAATAATAATATTTTGAGATATGGAAAACCTAGGGAGAAACGAACAAAGAAAGGACACCGTAATTAATTGAAGCGAAGGCGAAACTCTGAAAGGCGAAGCCCCCGACTTCGGCCGTCCGTGTAGGACCGCTCCAATTGCCGAAAGACTGCATAATTCAAATCCAATTATACCATCTGTATTACATACTACACAATGCGATCGACCGGCACTGTCTGGTTGAGGGTTACTGACGCTGTGGCTCTGACATGAAATCGAATAAGCGGGATTAACGCTTCCACGTTTCAGCGTGATAGTGAGCCGATTCTTTTACTCGACGTCAATAAGCCTTATGTAGCAACATGTAAGTGTTATTGTACACTAATTATATCAAATAATGTGGCAGATTGAAGTATTACTATACGAATTAAAATTCTATAGATTATACACAAATTTGTAAGAAAGGTATCCCCATTCTATACCTCACAAGGAAACACAGGCAAGTAGTGATGACCGATTTAAAGGAAATTTGGTGGATTTGTAGACTGATGCAGTGTAAGACCAGCGGCAACTTTCATAGATGCTAAATCGCCCGTTTTTTTATTTCGGGGGTGGGAGCGACCAAGAGCCAACGCTACCTTTCGCTATTTGCTTTAATATCTCCAGAACTATAAGACAAAAAAAGTTAAGACAAATATATAACTGTTTTATATTTTATAGGTTTCCAGATATTTACGGTGGGAAGTTCCTACTTCTTCAGGGATAACATTAAAAGAAATATAGCGATGCAGTGCAATTAACAAAATAGTTCGCAAAAGAACTAAGCTTTTAGTGTAAAAGATATTTTTGAGTAAATGATTGGAAGAAATATACACTTCTATTTGGTGTTATAACGAAAATATCGTATTCGTAGACTAAGCAAAATGTCCACTTATGTACATATTTATTTGTATTTACAATTAATTAACTTGTAAAAATTATATGTGGGTCTCCGGGTGTTGACCGTGTAATCGTTAATAAAATATATAGACTTCTAATTAAAAACAAAATTACACAAGATATACTATAAAAAATTCGACATTTCGTCACTAATGTATGTGCTTTTCTCAGCAGCAGGAGTGTGCCTCTGCAAGGCGGTCTTTCCCGGTTAGAGGGTTTTCGCCTCTGGCGCGGTTTGCACGTCGAGCTGCCGTGACCTTCTGGTACCCCCCAGATACCTACTTTGCTCCTGAAAAAGCCACTTACGTTAGTGGCGTTGTTTTTTTTATTGTATATCTTGTGCCTTTCTTTATTGGTACTGTATATATTTTACTAAGCATGGCACAGTCAACAACCAGAAATCCTCATAGTAGAAACTCGGGCCGTGGAAGTCTCCGATATCATTTAAAAATTAATTATTATGCATGAGAAATTTACAGTCGAGCTGGAGTAAACATGTGTCACATATTGTTTAATAAACGGGCTAGTTTTTATTGTTTCTATAAATATGCAAGGAAGTATGTAAAATTGGATACCTCACTCTATCAATTTGACAAATTGAGATGGCAATGTTTTGTGTTGCAAAGAAAAACGTTTGTATTCTTTACGTTCGTGAAAAGAATTACGATTCCGGCAATTGACTATGGTTATGTTTTCAAATATTTTATCCGGCATGTAAAAATGTTATTCATACAAAGCATTGAATACTATTTACACCATATAGTAAAAGCAATTGAAAGATAATTATATTATGTATTTGCGCCGTTAAAACATATCGGCAAAAACGAAACAATAATACTTGAACTTTGCAGATATTTTCTAGATTAATTTAAAATGTGTAATTATAACTATTTTAGCAATTTAAATTAAACTGACTTGGAAAATTTGAAGTATACGTGTTCTTTAGTATAGTATAAGTTTGTTTAAAGTTGTACAGTCATGGGGTGATGCAGCTGATATGTTAGTATCACCATTATTGCTAAAAATAGGATCTCCAAATATGTTATATTTCTTTAGGTCATTAAATAAGGTACAACCTAGGATTAAATTATGATAAAAATGTTGCTTCTACAAGCACTCTGATGTTCTATTCTCTGTTATATACAATTATAAGATATGGTGAATAGCCAGGCTATGTATGTACACTCCGCGACACTTGATTGAACGCAATATGTAAAACTTTGCAAATAGAATACTTTTTTTAATCTTTGTTGCCTGTATGGACTAGCTAGTGTTATCTTAAGCAAGAACTCTTAATTAGACGAAAAATAATTAAAATGCACCATCAAAATTTTACTTTGAATACGACCGCGACAGTAGATTGAACGCACTTCAGTTGTCTCTTTGTAATCGAGTCAAGTAAACCTTTTTTGCAGTATTTTAGTTTAACTATTTTAAAAGTTATCGTATACGGATAATTAGTCGTCTTTGTTTCATTATGGGAAGCGGCAAAACGCTCACGGAAGCGGAGAGAACTCAGACCGACAGTTTACAAAATAACACGTGATATTTCTAGATGCTTAAGACGCAGTGATTGTGTGATCCATAATTATCTTCGTGTTGAAAAAAATTGCGGCAGAGAACGTACAGGACAAACGGCAATAGTTACTACTCCAAGGAAAAGGATGATAATTCTTCGGTTAGCCTGGAATTCAGCATCTACTGCACGTGCATTAAGGAAGCTGTTAGTGCTTCTGCGTCCATTAGGACGTTCCAAAGAATATTACAACGACCACTACACATTCAACGCTTCAAACTGAAGAAGAAACCAATTTTAACTGCCCGGGACAGAGCAAAACATTAAATTTCGCGATACAGTACGTTAGATGGAACAAAACTTAGAGAAATGTAGTTTTTATAGACGAGAAACACTTTAGCTCGGATGAACCAGATGGTTTTTAGTCTTATTGGCATGATCTAAGGAAATAAACTAAGATGTACCACGAAGATCTCAAGATGGCGGAGGCGTAATGATATGGGGTGCAATCTCGTATTCTGGGGCCGTCGATTTAATTTTGAATCAGCGAGGGAGCTTATACAAACTATATTGCATACCGAGTTACATCTTTCAGCAGGACCATGAACCAGCGCATACTGCCGGACTATGGAACAATTGTTTAAAGACACTGAAACAACATTATTGCCATAGTCATAGTGTTATCCCCAGATTTAAACATTATAGAAAATGTGTGGGGATGGCTATATCGCAAAATTTACAGTGGCGGGAAACACTACCAATAAGGAACAGTTGAAAGACAGAATAAGGGAAGCTTGGGACGAAATTTTATTGGAATACATTTAAAAATTCTATTAATCTTTACCAAACAGAATGTTAGACGTAGTGACTAAGCACAGTAGCCATCTACATTATTAAATAATTTTTTTCAGCACGATTATGTTGTTTCTTATTTTGTGCGTTTAATCAAATGTCGCACCAATTTTCAAAATAAAACTTATTACTACTGGTATAATTTAATTTTTTTCGTCCACATTAGGAATACTTGCTTATAATAACATTTGGTAGTCCATACAAGTAACAAAGATTAAAAATGTATTCTATTTACAAAGTTATATATTATATTTATTTATCTGCGAGTACCGTTCTCATAAATTTATTATATGTGGCAAATAACTTGATTGTGATCGAACCGAGCACAAAACATAGTCAGCTTTCGAAAGTGTGGCAGCCAACTTGACAAATCACCGTTTTTTCAACAATTTTTTTCTTTGCAATAAAAATCGGCATCAAGCGGCCACAAAACAACACACGTTTGAGAGATAGTGTAAAGAAAAGTCAAAGATAATTGACTTAAATTGTGAGTACAATACCTATAACAGCAATAAAATCAATCCTACGAAATTGGTGTTAAAAATGTAACAAAAGAAGATTTCTCTCCTTGTTATTTCTATCTAGTTATTGCCATGGTGATCATGGTGCATTCCTAAAAAAGTATATGTTAAATCTAAGAGAGGATGTACGATGTGTTTAGAGAGTGCTATTTGGGCGATAATTCATAAACACTCTAATTTTACTAATTTTCAAGATACTGCTAATATTTTTGTTCTCCAACTTTGAAGATGTTAATAACCTTAGTGCAAAATGAAAATCACTACGACCAGGGTGAATCAGTTCTATTTTGTTTATGCACTAAAATATATGAATAGAGAAAATTTATTTCAACTGTTCGGATGATTCCACAATACTGTCACAAACAAACTACTTTATGATGCTTCTTTACTACAAGCACGAGAGTAGTTTCTGGAACTGAAAAATACCGTCATGATTTTTAATAGGTATTCTTGAAATTCTAAATTAATTATTTCTTAAATAATTCTATCCAATACAACTTTGGCCTACCCTAGAAAGTGGTCATCAAAATCCGTAATAAGTGGGCATTTGATGAGACTCAACTTATAAAAGCAGCGTTGGCATGGTACACTGACTGCTCCAGAATAGAAGGAACGGGGACGGGCATTGGGGTCAGTGAGTGTAACTATATACTACCTCAAAGCATATATGGGACTCCACGCCAACATAATTTAAGCGGAGATTTTTGCTATAAACTAATGCGTCCTGAAGAATCTCTAGCTAAGGACACGAGACACAATCATAAGTATAGTGCTTTTCAAATTGCAAGAAACTAACTTTTAAATCCTTAATACTTTTATTGCACCTCCGGTAGTAATACTCACTGAAAGGGTACGGGTTGCCTGCTTGCAGCATATGAATGCAGGGGCCGGATTGAGTAAAAATTACGGCACTATAAGGTAATAGTAAAACGCTATTTCAATTGTAAATATATATAATAAATAATATACATTAGGTTTATTTACAAAAAATAATAAGTGAGATATATGAAGCTTAACAATTAGTTGGTAATGCACAATAAAATTGTAAGTCATGTTTATATAAAAGTAGACCGTGGCAGTATTATACAATATAATACTTAATATACACCGTATTTAACAAATCATCATCTGATGTGATTGAGTCGTCTTGGAAATCGATATCTGAGTCTGACTCTGAATTGTATTGCAAGTTTATAATTAAAGGTGGTACTATATTATACATATCCATGTATTCGTTTTCTTTTGATATTGCGTGTTTAACGGCATTTCTCCAATTATCAGCAGTTATATGTTCCATCGCATTTTTTATGTGTGTTACAGTGCTTTCACTAAATTTAGGCGTTTGATTTGTTCGCCTTATGGTATTTTTAAGTTGGGCCCATATCAATTCAATTGGGTTGAAAATGCAATGGTACGGCGGTAAACGTAAAATTGTATGTCCTGCTTCTTTGGCTCTATTATCCACATAATAATCCTTCAAATATTCTTTTGTATTCATCACTTCTAATAATTGGTTTTTTGTATAATGCTCCTCATAATATAAATTATTTGCTTCTAAAAATTCTTTAATATCTTTCTTATTATTACATTTTGTAGGAACTTTATTTTGCTGTCTATATTTTTTTATTGCCATCAAGTATTCGTATCGCATTTTCTGCAACCTCTAACTTTCCATAATTGTGGCGCGTTTATCTATAGTACAAAATTTAAAACCCGCTTTTTTTAACGTCCGCCACAAGGTTGTTTTTGAACATTGGATATCAATAGTTTCATCATTAATTTTTTTATGTAAGGACTCAATTGGAGGTACAACATTTTCTCTATACATGCAATATACTTGTTGCCTAATAATATCAATTTCATACTCTTTAATTTTTCTCGGTGCTCCTTTGTCACTTCTTTGCTTTCGAGGCTCTGCGTTATTTTTAATTGTCTTGTATATTGTTCCAATAGGCACTTTGGTTAATTGCGACGTTCGTTGAATGTTCTTGGTTTGTCCTTCGTTATTTTCTTCCATCAGAGTATTATAGATATTGAGAAGTATCTGCTTTGCATCTTGTGATAAATATTTTCTCTTCCGTGCTCCACTTTCATCATCACTATGCACATCACGATCACTAACACACTCAGCAAAAGGTCGCCACATGTTCGTGAAAATTCAAATAAGTATACAGCAATAAATGTTAACAACAAATGATAAGTAAACTAAATATTACATGTATATATACCTACCCCCAAGTACCATTAACAATAATTACAATTAGATGACAGAATATTAGTTGAAGTATTATTGCCAATATATCATTTGCGTAAAAGATAATCAGATAAAAATAAATGAGGCCGTAATTCATACTTAATACGGCCCGGCGATTCATATAGTGTAATTAAGCAGGTAAACAGTACTCTTCTCAAGAGTATTACTACCTGAGGGGTAATAAAAGCATTAAGGATTTAAAAGTTAGTTTCTTGCAATTTGAAAAGCACTATAAATTTAGAGAGAGTTAGGCGGCGTTTGATGGCTGTTTGGGAGTGGGAGCACAAGAACGACGTTACTCTTCAGGGTTATGGCCTATAAAAGAACCATCTGAAACAAGCAATCAATAAATGGGAGGACAACAGGAAGGCTTCCTACTGGCAGAAGACGCCAGGACAAAAGTAGCGAAGGCATTTTTATCAAGATCGCCAAGTTAGCAAAGATGCCTTGCAAAGGGAATCTAGGACTGCTGGCAGTATTTTTGACAGGTCATGTGATCCTAAAATACCATCTATACAAGCATCGAGTATGTATAGTTGCTTATACAATCTATACATACTCGGCAAAACTGAGGATCAAACTAGTCGTTTATGCCAACGAGGTCTAGAGATGGCAGAACACATTCTGCGTGAATGTGTTACTGTGAATAATACCCGACAACAATACTTCATTAGACCGTTTTCAAGGCCTACTACTACATACTCTTAAGGTTTCGTAAAAGTCTCCAACTAATCTAACACCTAGTAGGGTAACGTTACAAAACATCTATGTAGGTGGCAGTGACTAAACGCCATAGCGCCACGGCTCCCCAATATAATTCTAATCCTAATAGCTTCGAGTATAACAAATTTTCAAAATAAGTTTCAGCTATAATAAATATGAATACAGTTTGGTGTGTCTTCTATAACATAGTGCTTTTATGTATACTTTCGTTGTTTGAAAGCACTTCGTAGTGTATAATGATTTCGTTTGCTTCTTCAAGCTTTTTACACGAACAAAATTTTTCTCATATCCTTCTTATAGAATCCAAGTAAATCATAGGAAGTCATAATCTATGAATATTTATCACAAAAGAGAGAAAACTGGGACACTTATTACTTATAACTTATTTCCAAACAGGTAATACCACAAAATGCCATTTCTTTGTAAAGTTCGATTAATTAATTATTCATCGCAAATATACTTATAACCAAATTCTCTAGTTTTTATATTAAACCGTTTGTCTAGCATTCTGGGTTATGTAAAATATATTAGTAATAACTATAATGCCCTTATATACGTATGTTTGACATTTCTAATTTCTATATACATTCGGTTGATGCTATATTATACAAGAGGAGCTGTAAATATAGAACAGTTGGTGAATATTTCGTTGAAATCTAATGTTAATATTGCGCTATATATTTTTCAATACCATTAATTGTTACAGTTACATTTTTCAATAATAAAGGACGACAACCTAAAAAAAGGTGTAATCAACTCTAATAAACTTCAATTTTAAATTCCAGAAATATTTTTAATTTATTTCGAAGAAGCAATATCCTACAACGGAAATCACAATGACTTTAATTTTCTTCCGCTCTTTCTTATTATTATGAGTCTTATACATATTTTAGAAAATTTATCCTCCTCGCCTTATTTGCATAATGTATAAAATTCGCTTTATTGAATTACCCGCCGTCAGCTCAAGTTTTCTACATAAAAATCATATTTAATTAAAAGTAACGTCGGCGGTGCCAGCTTATTACCACGGCGGAACCGCCATCGTCCAAAGTATCAATATATCAAAATTCTTTCATTAATTTTTGGAGATTTTTTCATGGCGTTGCTACGGAACGCAACGATTCAGCCCTTTTTCATAATCCGTTCCTCCCCTTCCGTTAATAATGTAATATTTCTGGATTATTGTTGTCATTTAGTGTGGATTTCCAGTGTCGAGCCGTGTGTATTTGCATTCATTTTCCTTACCACGCTACCCGGCTCAGATTCCAGTCACTTTTTTAAAATACTCTCTCTCTCTTTTTCCCAGTTATTTTCCTCTTTTTCTATTGTTTGACCTATATACATATATAGGGGAATTATTACTCAAAACCAAGAGCATTTTCTCGCTTTTATGTTTCAGGTTGTTTAATTGGCTTTTCCTTTGTTTGGTGCATCTGCTGCGTGCTTATACTTTGTAATATACAACAGCAAACACGGTTGAGAGTGAGACATTGGTGATTATCTTTTGGGAGTTTGGAATCTGTCCTCATATAGTTTCTAGGAAATAATATCAACATCTCAGTTTTAGCTTTACCTTTCAATTTAATATATGGAAAAATGGTTTAGTTAACATATCTCGAAGTGTATGAAATTGTTTGTTTGTACTAAGGATCTAGATTTAGATTTTCTAAAATGTAATGTTACACACAGTTTCTATTGAAAAGAGTAAGTGTGTATTTCGGCAGTGCGGTTTGTAAAATTAAATATTATTGCTAGATTTTCAAGTGAATACAGTAACCAATACGAACTATTTCATGTTGCAGTGTGACTGACTGAATTAGATTTTTGTGGAGGAGGGTAATTTTCAAATTTTAGCAAACTTTAAGAGTTCATACTATATTTTAATATATCACAGCCCTGTCATGCAAATCCATATTTGTTTTTGCAACCTTTAAGACTGTAGTTTCAATTTCAGCGTGTAATGATATATGTATATGTGGATAATAATACCAAGAGATCAATTAAATGTATATTAGAGTAAGCTATAAATATTGAAACTTAATTGGAGACATTTCATTAAATGATAAATTATGTATTTATAGTTCTCAATGATTGTAACTGGCGCATTTGTTGGATCCTAAAATATTCAATTTCGACGGCTGAACATGTTTAATGAGCTTGAAAGTTCAGTAAGGAGCATCATAAACGTTATGATTTTTTTTTTTTGGATTTTATTGATGAGATATATTAGCCAAAATTTAGTAGGAGAGCAAGAGATCAGAGGACTTTGAGGTAATACTGATACAAGAATGGTATAATTCTCAACGAAATCTATCTGGGAAAGCAGTTTATTGGACGGTATTTGTCCTACAATCCAAGAGACTCACACTGTTTCAGCAAAGAATTATCAGAATTATCAGTATAAGCATTAATGGTGTAAAGGGATGGTTTGCTTTAAATTAGTTTTCCTTTTGTTGACCAATGACACAACTAAATGTGTTCACTCATCCTAATTATAATGCTAAATATATGTATATAAATATAAAAATATAATAAGTATTATAATAAAAGCCTAAACAAATTTACTGACCTACGGCACACGCTCAATCTGTCAGATTCTAGTAGTAAAAGTAGTAAAGTAAATACTCAGATCACAGAATTAGACTGCTAGCGTAGCATTATTAGGAGTAGCCAGATGCACCTTAATCTTAATTAAATGCATTCTCGTCTCTGCAACAATTTTTGATTATAATCGAATACATAAATCGTTGCAAATTCGGAGTTTTCTTCACATTGTCAATTACATTGTTTGATTTTTTTTAGCAATAAGGAATGACAGAAAATAGAGTGTATGTAATTATATTATTTCAAGTCTCATCAGAAAAGTGATATATGTATTTTATAACCTTTTAACTTATCATGCAGATAGTTTTTCCACTTGTTAGGTCAATGATGAACAAGTGGAAAAACTATCTGGATAATAAGATCAGAAACCTTTGTACATAGTTTTTAAACAAACTATGTATACAGATTAGCTATTACATTATTATTGTCTAAATTATTCCTAACACCTAGTAATCAATAAATTGTGTTTCTAGAATAATCCCGCAAGTACTTCGATTTTATTGTTTTCTTTTTCACGTGTAGAGATTGCGTGTATGGGAGGATTATAGAATCGTAATTTCTTGCGATAGTAAGCGTCTTCTTCATTAATCTTGCAATTTCTAATCAAGTCTATTTTTGTACATCACCACCTACTTGGATCTGCGTGTGTGGCAGCTACAAGACGAAAAAAAACCGTCATTGGTAGTGTTAAGTATTATTTTTATTTATTTATAGCTATTATACTTACTTTTACCTTTGCTACGCTTTGAGGTTTTCAAATAAGAAAATACAAAATAAGAAAATCAACAGACATCTAATACTACCTAATATTTTGTAAATTTTTTATTACTTCAACCGCCACATTCATGTTCCTGTATCAGTTTATTCTTATTGACATATTATGATAATTCGCTAATCTCTTGTATCATTTCTGTTGTATAATGTTACCTCATTATTAATCAAAAAATGATGATTGGCAGAAATAGTGCAACATATTATATGAATGCCTGCTAACCTAAATTATTTAGCAATATACGGTAGATTATAGACTTAGAAGTAGTATAAGTGCGGTAATAGCGATACCTAACAAATAAAAATTTATACCACTTATAACCTTTTCGAATGGCCAACATGGGTTGACATCGTTCAGGTATGGAATAAACCAAATCAAATAATTCTTGTGAAATGTTTTCTGCATAATTGACTGTCCAGTCAATTCTGTCCATTTCTACTTCTTCAAATTAATTAGTAACAATTTTTGCTGGACATGGACGAACACTATCAAACATATAATCGTAGTGTGCTGTCTTAGTACCTCATCCAAATACTCTTTTAGCAGTTAGTGAACAATTCTAAATGAAACAGAGTTCGGTACGGTGTCTAATATTTACTTTAATTGGCACTACGACACTTCCACCATTATACTGGGCTTTCTTGGACAAATAGAAGGTTATTTCTGAGACCGCACTAATTCGAAAACCATCTAGGTATTATTAGAGTATACAATGAATCTTGACTTGTTCTAAATAAGTCGTAATTCGAATTAACATAGACAGTTGCTAAGATCCTACGATGCTACGATCTACTCTCATGCTGTTCGGCAAGTAAAATAATTTCTTGTAGATGTTATTGAAGTCAATTTTCTAGTGGAAACAGTTTGACTTCGAAGTTGCGTTGCTTTAAACTTCGGATTGTATGTATAATAATAGATGTATATAATAATAATGGCCATGAGTTATTATTATTACTGCGGCTATAGACCGATTTAAGATGTTGTCTTTCCGCATTTATCGTGGAAGTTAGAAAACTACAGAAAACCAAATTCAGAAAGAGAACCTACCGGTGTTCGAACCCAGTACCACCGAACGATGAGCGATCGCACTAGGCACTGCGTTACATTCCTTGGCGTTTTTGGTGCTTATCGTCTTTTATCTTATCTTAGTCTATCAGATACCGTTTTTAAAAAGCGAATCAAGAGTTGGGAAAGTGAGGCTCACTTCCTTGTTTACTTACATTGGAGCGATATCTTACTGTGTTCGCCCACATTGTAACTAGTACATGGCTTCAAGCGTGTGATTCGGATAAATTCTGCTGCAAAGCTTAATACTTTCCGCTGGTTACACAGATGATGAATATATGTGCTCATGTGGTGGACTGCTGTTTGCTTTAATATCCAATTGTGACTGTTAAAGCTTTCAGACACATATTAAAACGTAACACTGCCTTCTATAAATATTCTTTATCGTTTGTAACAGCAATGTTAATAAAACTAAAACAGTAGATGTACTTAATTTTCTTGAGTCACTATGCTGGTTCTATACCTTCCATCTTTTTCAAAATTAAAACACCTATACACATTGGCTCAGCCCGCAACGGAACATAGGCTGTATGAATTGCAACAGCGTATTTCCTTCTTCGCGTTGTAGCTTGCGTCTGACGTCAACACTAAGGCATGTACAGTGCAGCTAAATTTAAACCGAGCAAGGATACGATCGTTGGCATATTCGTTCTGTAAACAGTTCTACTTGCAACTGCTATTGGTGTTGCAAAACTGTAAAGATTGTCTCTGACAACTGAAAAAATCGCAGGGATTGAGGGCTGGTAATCGAGGTGGTCATATTATCGTACCCTTCCCGGAAACAACACGATTAGGAAAAGTGCTAATCTGCTGTTATGCGCGGGACAACCGTCTTGAATAAACTAAATTGCATTAAAATCGACGTTAAGTTGACGGACAGCAGGAATATTTCGTGTTCGCAGTAAATTTAAAAAAAATTTTGCTTTCAAATTTCCGTCGATAATAAATATAATGTTATCACCTAAGATATCCGTCCAAACTTTAAGTTTTTCGGAGTATTGAGTTTTAACATTACGGACTAGATGTTGATTTTTTCGCGACCAATATCGCACGACTGAGGGATTATGCTGGCCATGACGTGGAAAAGAAGACTCATCGGCAAACAGAATATTTTGTACAAAGTATTCGTCCTTGTTAGCCTTTTCCATCACGGACTCAGAAAACTCTATTCTTGCAAAATTGTCCTTGGGAATAATCTCCTGGCACTTTTGAACGTTGAAACTTTTATATTTGTTGCGATTTGGAATTCGCTACTGTACTTCTCTACTGACACGGATTTCGTCTGCAATTTGGCGTGTACACTTAAGGTCGCCCACTTCAACCAACGAACAAACCCTCACGTCTCTTTCCTCCCGCTCAGGAGGTACATATTAAAGAGTTATGAGGCTGTTCGTCTATTTATTGGCAGTTACGGCAATGCCCGACTACACTGCCATATTTCCTAAATGCATTTACGATCCTGTCAATCGGCGAATGCGACGGAATAGGACGATTCACGTACTCTACAGCAAATAAATCAGCCGTGGTACGGCAAGAATTGCCAGCAGGATACCACGAAATGATTTGTACCTTCTCTGCGATTATATAAACTGACATGGTAACGACCTTTACGCAGGAATAGGCGAACACCAACTAACTCGCGACCGACGAACAAACTTACGTGGCGCATGACTAGCGCGTTACCACATCGCACTGTGTAGATTGTAATGTCCTATGTTCCGCTGTGGGCTGAACCTATCGGTATATCTTTATAAGCAATCCGCCTGGCATTCTCCAAGTGATGAAAGGGAAATCTCTGTAGGTACTTTTAAACCGCGGAAAATACGTACAAAAAATTTAGCATGTTATTATGTCTCTTTTGTCTGTGCGTATTCTCCCTCTGGTGTCTATACATAGCCAGTGACTGCGTCAGTCAACGCGGACGCGTTGATGAATGAAAATCAAAATTACTGAGGTATAGTAGGTACGAGGCGAGGGCCCGAATTAAAAAATAAACTTTGACAAATGATTTCCCTTCCGCACACGGCACAGTCGGTGTGCTTTTTCCCGTTGGCATGTGTGTGGGTGTGTGTGTGTGTGTGTGAGCGAACGTGTTGTGTGCGAACTGTACATCCTGCACGGAGGACAATTTGTCGCGTTATTTCGCACCTGCGCATATTTAAGTATTGATCACCTCTGGTTTTGAAATGTCGTGTGTGACGACGTTGAAACTCGTGCATCCCTTCAAAAATACTGAAAATAAAAGAGAATATTTATATTTTAGTTCGACATGCAACGTTTTTGATTTTTCCGACAAAGTGTTGATCTGCAAAATTAGTCTTCGTTGAAACATTCTATTCTCTCTTACCATTTCTTATTCAATCAAAAAAGAAATAGACAGGTAACTAATATTTATACTTGTTTCACGATGCAGCCCTATTTTCGTGTTTGAGAACGTTTTACGCTTTTCTAAGGTGTATCATATTTTAGGTTAGTAAACTTCTAAGTTAACTCATTCATTTTTCAGTTGATAACTTCATTCAAGAATTTGTTCAAAATCTTTTTAATTTAACGCAAACATTTTATCGCCGCCCGTATAGAAAATGAAGAAATGTTTACATTAATCTATTCCATTTTACCACAGTTATACATATGTACATATTAAAATATTTGAACTAAGAGTGTATTTACAATATAACAATGAAGCAATCTAATTTATTAGTATTGAAGAAGATAAACATCTTGAGTTGGTTTGTAGCTTCCGAGCATCCTCACGTCCCTAGTAAATTTATATACTTTTCTATTGTACTTCTAATATGTACACATACGCACGAACAGATCGATATATAGATTAAAGTTATCAACCGCTCCAAATAATTAGGGAATTGAATCCTCGTTACTCCGCGTATTCGTATAATGGAAGTGTGCCGTTCGAATCTAGCTTATTAAATCGCAGATGCAGATGGGGAGTTCGGAATTGGTTTCTTTTGTCAGATACATTTTCATTCAGTTTAATCGGATCGCAGCTCTTGGATTTACCCATTCAATCTATTCTTATCGAAAAAGACTAATCTACACATCTTTCATGAAATGTTATTCTTTTTTTGTGCGCGGCTCTACGTCCCGTGACATCACAGCTTTGAGGACTTAAAGGGGTCGATTTTGAAAATAGAATAGCAGAGATGGAGAGGATATAAGAGACGAGAGCAAAATAGAAAGGAGAGCAGGTCGAGGACCCAGTTTGTTCGAGATTGCATATGGATTATTGAATAACAGACTATTGATTTAGTGTACACAATTTAAATTGTATTGAGTTTTAAATTTTAAGGAACTAAGGCGTGGATGTCTAGTGGGAATCACAGCGCATGGTATTTTTTATTATTTTTGATTCCAGTACGTAGTATAGTTATAAATTAAAACTGCCATTTCTGTGTAGTAACGTTTCAGTTTGGTATTACTTTAAAAGTACATCTCAGGTGCTTTTTTCAATTGCTCAAACTCTTATGTTCTACACGAGATGTAATATACATACCTATATGATTTACAGGTTACGTGCAATTTGTTTGAATTTCTTATAATTTTCAATACGAGATATTCGAGTAAAAATAGTAAAACTACATATGTATACATATTTCCGACTTTGCTAAAATAATAGCCAATCCTGTGTAAGTATTATTAACGCATGCTTGTGATGTTTATCATTCATTGTATGGAAGAACATTGTAAAAATGAATACCGCCTAATAAAGCCGATATTATTATTATGATTATTATTATTATTATTATTATTATTATTATTATTATTATTATTAT
>SMLS01068786.1:0-13598 GCA_004785975.1 Popillia japonica
CGAGATATTTTGAAAAAAGTGAATATTTCGGAAACTAAAAGAACTGTAGAATTGCACTCTACAGCAAAAAGAAGCTCGCCAAAGAGATGAATCTTAAAAAAAGCGCAGCTCTCTAGCTCTTTTAGTTTCGGAGATATTTGCATCTCCGTTCCTATGGATCAATCTCCATCGTTCACTATGCAATAGAAGTACCTTTCCGAGAGGATAATTTAAAACAAATAACTTAATTTTTCAAGATATTCGCATTTTTGTTCCTGGTCGTCCGGGAGCAACCACTCGGTGTGCAACGTACACAGCTTAATTAGAGGATCATTTAAAAAATAATGAGCTCTCTAGCTTTTCTAGTTTCGAAGATAATCGCGTTTAAAGTATATTCTCATGGAAATTTCCATGTTTTTTGATACTTTTTTAATATTTTTAGCCACTTTTCCCAACCGCTGGGATGAGAGGATCAGTTAAAAAAATTAACTGTCTAGCTCTTTTAGTTCCCGAGATATACGAGTTTGAAGTGTGTTTTCCTAAAAAAGTTTTTTGCCCCTTATTATCATACCAAAGCACCAAAACGGCGAAATACATTCGAATATGCCCGGAAATTATGGAAGGTTATGGTATATATTGCGGAGAGTGATGGAATGTTACGAAAAGTAGTTGAAAAGTGCCGAAAAGTGGCAAACCACGCAAAAATTTCCATGAAAATATACTGTTAAACGCGAATATCTCCGGAATTAAAGAGCTAGCCATAGTATCATTATATACTAAAAGGTTCCTCTCTTTGAGGCGCTTCGTTTTCTTTTGGAGTGCAACTTTGTAGCTCTTGTAGTTTTCGAGGCATTCAGCTTTTTCAAAATAGTTTTTCATTAATTTTATATGATAACATCTAAATCAGTTGTTCTAATAAAAGCACATCTCAAACAAAACGCTTAAATGAAGCGGGATCTGCACTACTCGTATCTGCTAACTCGCTTTGGATTTATTCGGTCGACGACAAAGTTTTAATTAAAAGGATTCACGACTGCACAATATTAGTGCCTGTCACAACTTTAACAGCATTGATCATTCCTCACTCATATATAGAGCTGGGCGATTGCTGCGGTATGCCAGGATAGTATTCAGGTGAACGCACGAATATTATGACCTTGTTTCGATCGGAGATGCATGCGTGATTTTATTGCTTTACATGCATACGCTATTTATATCACTTAGGTATGTCAGTTATGTGTACTGTATATAAATAACACACTTACCTTATTTACGATTATTATTGCATAGCGCCAAGTGGATAAGACTGGTAGTAAGTTTGTAGCATTAGATACATTTCCATATTTATAGCGCTGAGCGATGTATGTACGCCGTGATGAATAAATGTTTTTATATTTTGAGAAAGACCGCTCGACATCTACGGATGTAACACACGCACAATTAAAATAATCTTTATAGATAGAAACCGAATCTACACTTGCACCATTACTAATTTGTTTAATCTGGTAAAATCAAAATCATTGTTTATCACACTCTCGAACTTTTCTATTACATTCACATTTTTGTTGTCATTTACTGCGCACAGCTGTGCGTGTACATCGTCCAGTATTTGCAGTGACTCCGCTAACGATAATGCAGTATTGCGGGCTTGGGCACATCCGTCATGCTTATTAAATAGAGCTCAACGCAACACATGATCACATTGCCGGTTCACGACTAACTAAAGTGTTTCGCTGCATCGTGTTTATAAGCAGGTGCATATGCGCTACATCCGGTCCTGTCGTACCGCAAACATTCTCAGCTTTACTCATATACCTACATTTCTAGCAGATATAAGGTACTTTTTAAAAACGCAGCAACGATAAATTTATATTTTTGTTGGATATTTATGATATGATGCAAAGTTGCACTAGGTTAATATCATAAAAAGCATATGGTATTTAGAAATTACACCGCAATCTTATTAGAAACTGGGCGATTATTTGGATAATAACGAAGATTGGCAGTTCACAATTTTGAAAATTATTTTCTATGCCTATAAACATAAGTAAAGGTGTGAGATTGTATTAAAACCACAATCCAGCCTTAGTGAATTATTTCCAAAACAGCTTTTTTCATTCGCCGATATCTGGAATATGTAAATTTGTGTCTATGACAGAAACTAAACTGTAAGTCATAGGTCAACAATTCGCAATAGTAGGACGAAACCTAGCAGTTTAAGACATAACTAATTTGCTAATTAAACCTTGGAAACTTGTGTCGTTTTGACACAGTAGGTATTCTATTTCGAATTGTCTGACGTATAAAACGTTTTACTTAGATATAACAATAGATAGTGTTTCTAAGGGCAGCATTATGAAAGACACACCCGTTACGGGATACATATTTTAACGCTAATTTAAAACATTCGTGCCAAGCAATTACATGAATGTCCCCGTTATCTAATGAAATTGAATTAAAAATGTCAAGTAGATGCAATTTATACAGTCTTTTATGCATTCCCGTTAACATTAGTGACATATTTTCATAATGTTACGCTGATATATGATATAGATAAGGCTAGTAGAGTAAAATTTCTTTGAGTTATTTTTTCCGATAGAGTACCTCTGAAATAATAAGGGAAATTAATTTCTATTTTCCTTTTGTTGTTCTTGTTGGTTTAGAGAGCTTCATTATAATTCAAATATTTTGTGACAAATTGATTAACCACAGGAACATATTCAATTATTAACTACTAATTGTATTTATTAGTTTCCATTGAACTTAATAATGTCATTTAATGCCGTCGACATGTTCTTATTTAATCAAGCAAACATAAGAAATCAGCTTGTTTGTTATTTAAAAAACTCTTATTCTTGTTTGCCAATTATATAAAACCGTGTATAAATTGCATCTAATAATAACAATAATAATAAATTTTATTAGATAGCGTACACACTTGGCACAAAAAATGTTTTAAATTATGTAGTATTAAAATATATTACTTTCATATCTATCTTTGTGGGTTAGATATAAGTATTTAAAACATTTTAATCTGTCTTGGTAAAATAGTAGGTACATACCTATTTAAGATAATATTTGAGGCCTGATGCCTTTGGTCACTGCGACCTATGTATGTAATACATACATAGGTCTATTGTAACGTCGCTTTTCGATAAGTAGGCGGCTTTAATGAACATTAAAATTAATGTAAGATTTTTATCCTGAATTTCAATAGGCGTTAGAAACGGCCTGCTCAGGTATTGATGTCGAGTACAACTGACAACAATGCATTCACACAAAATATGTTCTGCCGTCTGTAGATCTATTTGGCAGAGGCGGCAGATCTTTAGCTTTCCCGAGCTTGTGTGTGTTTAAGTGATCCTGATAAAAGTGCTCTCACTTGCTCTTTACCTGGCGTGTTTTGCCAATGGGAGGGCTTTCTGTGGTCCTCCGATTTGGTTATTGTTTGTTTAGATGCCTCTTTTGCAAACCACACTAGCGATCACATCCAATGTTAAAAGACATTTTTGCTTCTTTGGCAAGCTTACCTGCCTTCCCGTTTCCTTCAATCCTTTGGCTGCTTGGGATCCATTACAGAGTGACGTGGTTATTGTGTCCCGATTGTCTTAAATTGCATTCACGCAACAGACGAGACTGGTATGTGTAGGCATTAACAGCCTTCAGCGATACTGGAGTGTCAGTAAATATACTTATGGTTGCGCCTCGTATTCTAATTCCGACGATCTCTTCTAGTTCTTAAAAATAGTATTTGATACTTCGTAATAAAGCTTTCTGTGATAGTTGTATATAGTGAATGTCATCGATACTGACTTATTTCGGAATACATATGTATTCATATACAAAGTATTTGGAGCGAAGTGCGCAATTGATACACTATTAATGTGATACAGCACTAAATTATTCTTCTACACCGATTAGCAGTAGTTTTTTGCGATTAGCACTTTTTGTATAAGTGACAGAAAACGGCTAGCTCATAATCTCGTCTTGCACTGTATAACATCTTAAATACTCTGTATAAATATAATAAAAAAAGTCTTCCTGCGTGTCATGCTCAAAGCCGTTATCTATTTTACTGCTATCAGAGCACTAACGCCCAACATAGGATACAGCGGAGAAATAACATTGACAAATGTTTTCGTGACAGATATATTGTTTATTATTAATTTTCATAATCTCCTTCTTAACTGAATAATCGGTTACAGGTCATTAGTAAAGAAAGATGTTAACTTAAGAAGAATTGCCAGAAGTAGGTAGATAAAGAATTTAAAAATACGCAGTAAAGTTTCTATAGATATTAGAACTCCGTAGTAAACACATTCAAGACCTCATTAATTAATTAAACAATTAATACTTATCGATAAAAACGCATACAGGCTGCATGAACACACTAACGGTGCATTGAGTGCTATCATCATATCAAAAGTATTTCCGAAATCTTCGTTCATTCATATTTTAATCAATTTAAAAGTACGATAAGAAGTGCTTGGCTTAGTGATAATAATCATAAACCCATCTTCATTCCTATTTTTATATGCGATTGAATTTCTGAAGTAGTATTGCGTAGGTATTATTCGACGTTTTCCGATTCCTATCAGTTATACAGTGCGATCAACTCAAGATGTTCTTTAGTGGCCCAATTTCACCGCATTTTACTATCCTATTAGTGGCCATCCTCTCAGTTCTTGTTATTGTTTACATACCACCATTTGTGTTATTTCATTTGTGTTATTTCAACAAAATTGTATTGTGTATACAACCTCGATGCTATAAGTTCTCGTCCTGCTGCTGCTTTATTCTTAAATCTATCTGGAAATCTATTTTTATAAAATAAATTTTGTTCAATGTTGGTTGCAATTTTCAATATTTTTAATTAAAGAGAGCAATGAGAATAGATGATATTCAGCAAATTTTTCAAAATAAATAATATACGATACTTAAATGGCGATTGAGGCCATAATTCTAAAGGGAAGAAGAAAGAAGGACCACGTAAAGTTTACTCTAAACGCCACGAGAATAGCCCTCTCAAAATCTGTCAAATACTTGGGGGTGGTGATAAATGAAAGGAGTACCTTTGGTCAGGACGTGGATGCCGCTACAACTAAGGCAGTAAGAAAGCTGACAGCTGTCCGCAGAATGATGCTCAAAGTTGAAGGGCCAAGAAGTGCGAAAAGAGCAGTCTTATGTGCAGCACTACACAATATCATACGTGGAGCTCCCAAAATAAGACATTACAGACGAATGCATGTACTGTTGCCAACCGGATACTGCTTAACACACCGTTTTTGAATGCCATCGATGATGTAACCCCAGAAAGACGGTAGAAGAGGAGATTGGAGAGATATTGACCCCCGATACTTTGTGGACCTTATGATTCGCTTAAAAGAGAACTGGCGCAAGATCCATGAAATGCTCAGTACCATCATGAGTAGGAAGGAACAGGAAGACTATGAAAGGCAAAGAATGGTAATGTCTAGGCTAACACATATGAGAATGAAACTGGGCTGGACAGTGCTCTCATGATGAAGAAATCCTATAGAATGGTTCCGGGAACCAGTGGAAGTGAGCAGAGGCGATTTTAGTGGGTATACTAATCACAGCGATTGAGACTCCCACACTACCGCAAGGCGCTGGACCCAAAATGGTGATCTAGAACTGCTTGCTGTATTAACCCTTCGGCGGGCGCGCCTTCTATAATCCCATGAACAGGCGCGCCGCGGCTATTGCACCGAAAATGTTTTTTCTTACAAAAACGCCACTTAACACTTGAAAATGTATTTAATAGATAAAACTAAAATATATAATCATAAATAAATGTGATTCTACAAGTAGTGCTTATGAAAATGTTACTGAAATAAAAATAAATCATAGAAAAACTTTTTACATAAACATAACTAAAAGAACCTCTTATTCAACAAATATTCAGATCACCATTTTATTGTACCTTCATTTCCTGTTCTTTACACTTTATGCATATAACAATGCTTTTTACAAATATTTTCCCACACTTACTACATATTTGTTTGGTTTTATGGTTTTTGTGAGTGCCACAAACAAACCAAATACCAGCTTTTAGTACTTCATTCCTTTCAGACCCTTCTTCATTTCTATATCTGGACAAAAAGAAATAAATCCCCTGAGGCAGCGATTGTATCAGGGACCTTTCTTTTAAGTAATCTTCCATTAGTTCAAAGGATAGTTTTCTCAAAAACACACGTCTATCATCTTTGGTGTCCAAATTGTTAAATTTAAATAAATGTAATATATTTATGAGACGCCATCTTCTGGTAATTTTGGTACACTACATGAAGCAAACGTCTGGTCCACTGTATTAACACCTCCACGATTTTCTAGAGTTGTAGTCCAAGTTTACCAACGACTTCTTTGAATCTTCATCCATATCTGAGGTACCTATTGTACATTATTGAAAAAATATAGCTGTTTTATTTTTCTTTGGAACGGAAGAAGAAAGATAAAAATTTTCTTGGAATCTGAGAGTTTGCAGGGCAGGATTTGTTGGGTAAAAATTCGACTGCTATTTCTCTATCATTCTTCTTCATGGGTCCCAAAAAATGTTAAGCATCAACACATATTCAATTTGTAAAAAGATTAAACCATAATCATATTATACTTACATAACCGGGCGCGCCGCGGTAAATGAGCCGCAAAAATTCTACACTCTATCTTAAATGCCACACTACAACTAATCCCGACCGAACGAATGGCTATTCGATATTGAAATGGGTGGACAAATATATGGAGTAGGAATACCTGGAAGAACGGCGGGTCAGTTTTAATGTATACAGCATTTACAAATAAAAATTTAAAATATGCGGCATTTTGCTGCGCGCCCTCCGGAGGGTTAAAGTCACAAATACTAGGTTTGTAACATCTACTTCATGTACTGACGCAATTGCTTTCTAAGATATGATATAAGATAGAAATTGTAATAAAGAAAATTTCGACATTTCTTTTACGTGAACATTTTTCCTAATTAACAGGTTATATTTCTTACGAGAAATATTTATTACGTCTGATGATGCCCGAAGTAATATCTCATGAAGTTTTAAATTTTCGAAATGGATATCTACATATGCACATACATACATACATATGTCCAGACCAAGAGAAATTACCTCAATTACAGAGAGACTTACAGAATAAGAGTACAGAGCAACGGTCGAACTTGTTTTTATATTCAATACTCGTGTTTCTTTTTTCGATATGCCTATCTTTCGTTTGAGAAAGAATATTCTTTCAAAACTAATTAAAAACCAAAAACAAATCAGTTAAAAGCTGTAAACTTATAGAGAAGAACTAGAACTACTATCTCGCAAGCGTAACGTTCAATTGTAAATCTCCGACAGGATGTCGGAAAGATTTTGTTATGGCTATCATTATTTGCGATATCGGGAGGTATAATATTTTCTGCTATTGTTTCATCGCTTTTTTATTTACAGTATAATGACTAACGGCAATAGTTTTCATATTAAATAGAACTGGTCTGTCTACAATCTGCATAGGTAATCAAATACTTATGTGGGATGTACAGACATGTGATTTTATTTTGACATTACTGCTGTAAATTTCTTTTAATTATTTATGTAGTAACAGATGTAAGTGTAGTAGTTATCAACTGTAATTTTCTATCTATTCTTGTTGTCGTATACATCTCTAGAATGTATAGTGTAGTATACGGGGAACATGTAAAGAAGGGTAATGCGCTATTTCAATAGTAAAATCGATTCCACCGCTATGTGTAGTGTAATTGGAATATAACGTGACCCATTTTTAGACATTCCTCTACCCCTATTACCGACATGGATTTGTACTCACCAGACGTGGGGGTGTTCGTATATTTCGCGGCAGCAGTGCAACGTATTGATCATACGGCACTATACATATAGTTCCACTACATATACATATATATGTATACATATGTGCAATTCTGTATAGATCAACCGTAACCTATTTTAAAATTTTATGATTTTAAGGAAAGTAAACCTTTGAAAGTACAGTAGTAACAGCGGGACATATCTAATTTGTTTAACGTTTTTTATATATCTTTATACGGCGGATTTATTATAATTAAGTGTAATTTGCGCACGCACATTGTTTAATACTCATCTGACATTAGCTATCCATGATTTTTGAAATAATTCCAATCCAAGAAATCTGATTGCGCTTTTATTGTCTATCTATATATGTGATTAATTATTAACCATTTAACAGATTCCAGTAACCCGGTTAGTTTTGTTAGAAATAAAATTAAATTTTCTCAAAATTAGAGCGGGACGTAGTAATTTTTGGAAATAATTTTTGATCGATTTAATTTTCTACAAACAAGCCACCATTTGTATTGCAAAATGACGACCATAATAATGGGAGTGACAAAATAAGTTTCAATCCCTTGGAATTGTAGAGATTGTTTGAAAAAAAGTGATTAAAGTTTTTATGTACGATATACTATACATAAGGCTACAAGCGGATAACTAACCTGATTCATACAATTTGAAGGCAGCTAGCTCAAGAAGTTTTAATAAGAGAAAGTGGGAAGAATAGGAAAATGGCAGCTGCAGCAATGCATATAGAATTTTCTCACTACAATACCCGTTTAAGTATAAATTAATTTCATTTATTGCGTTTCTTTTGCTTTTTAATGTTTTCTCATTGCATAGATACATACCTACACAAATCTAGACCAGTGGTATAGTTCAACAAAATCAGTAGGTATGGATAATCATGGAGGTCCTGGAAACATTTTTACGACATTATCAAGGAATTATTAGAACCAAACAACAAACACATTTTACAATTATTACATACAGTTATGCTGTGTGATGGTACAAGGTTAATTAGAGATACAACTAACTAAATACCACTTTAATAGACGCTCTACTCTACAAAATTAATCATAATTAATCTCCGTGGTACTATTTCTTGATCGTTATAGGTCGTATCGGAAAAAGCACAGCCACCAAACGATGAAATAGTGGTGCTCTCCGTGATATAACGAATCCTAAATAATTCTCGAGCCACAAATCTAATTTATTTTACCACGAATTTACTGCATCACCGCACAGCTGATAAAAGACGTTGCTTCTAGCCTGTCCTAATGAACAACCCTCGAGTTTTCCGCTCTGTTTCTCGCCTTGAGTCATTAATTTTAATCAAACCTAAAAAATTCTACACCACACTTATTGGAGAAATTCTTCCAGTGACGCGTACCGTATATATCAAGGATAAATGTGTATTTACACATTTAACTGCCGGGTATGTTTGCTCTTTTATTTCTGAAGTAAACTGTGGTAAACGTGACAATTTTAACCTAATTTCTATTTGCGGAGCTATTTTCGTGTGAATAATTCGTGTTTATTTAGCTCTTACAAATCTAAATATAATTTTCTCTTGTTTTGTAAAGGTAAATACTTTCTTTGTGAATAAAAAAGCTGAATGTAAGTGAAATATTTGTGTTAAGTCTATTAGACTTGTGTACATTATAATTTTATTTTAGTGAAACGAGGTTCTGCCTGACCCCAATTTTAGACCAGGGGTTATTACACTAAAGCCAGTATGTTATTTGATAACCGGCTGTATTTAATGATAACAAATTGAGAAAAACACAATTAACTGCTATTTAAAAGTTATAAATCGAAAATAAGTTTCAGTAACTAAAGAAGTTAACCATTTCCATATTGACTACAAGCCTTCATATATTTTCTATCTGCTAATCTGTGACAGAGAAAATATCTTCTTTTCCAAAAGTTCAAAAGTTTACAAAGCACTAGTGTAGAATTTTTGTAATCCTCTACCCCCGCATTTCCATATTAATTTTACGAAGTTCTTTTCCAAGCTGTTTTAAAAATACTTTTCGTCCTCCGTGGCGCCTAGGGTTTCTATTTACCCAAGTTTTGTAGGCGTTGGCAAAATTACATAGGCGTTATATGCATGTATCAATCAAATTGAAAAAAAAATGCCATTGGCCACCTTCTTGTGGGTCAACAGCAACTATACGTCTGAATGCATTTATCAAGGGTGTCAACGCCTGCTTTCGTACTATTACAACTTTTCGGAATTTTCGGACGTAACTTACTAGTGACACCTTATCTTTAAAACCAACTCTAACAATCCCGCGTACAGACTTACGTAGGATTTGATATTTCAATTGTAGGGGTACCTCCCTTTTATTGCTCATTATAGTGCCAACGACAGTAATCCCCTTTTTAATAATTCTTCTGTTGCAGAAAGAGATGTAACTTTCATTGTAAATTTCGGCCGAAGTTTTCTAATTTTGACTGCATTGCTAAATAGTTTACTACTTCGGGAACACTATTGTAACTTTGGCTTGATTTGCTACTTTCTACTGTATGGCTCTGCTGCGAAACAATAGTAATTTTGTATATTTTCCTGGTTTTATAGGTATAAAACTTGCATCTCTGAATGAAACAGCCTGCTAAATGAAATGCACCTTCAACAAAATATTTTTCTTTCTTAGTGCAATGAATCAATTGCATTACCAAAAGCATGTGTGCTCTAGCAATCTGTAGAGACACATTGTAAAAATTTACCACTCACCACCACAATTTCCCCCCTCGGTTTCGTATGCGACTGTTAAGCTAAGAGAATAATTGAAAAAAAACACAATAAAGTTTGATGTATTCAGTCGTAGCAATTCGTTGGCATAATGGCAGCATGCCTTCTGACGTTCTGACGTTAACGTAATAATTGTAGCACTATACAGGCCACCCAACTCAGACTTTTCATGGTTTTTGGAGCAACTGACTTTGTTACTTGATAATATTGTCGAAGAAAATAAATTCCTCATCATTGGTGGGGACTTTAACGTAAATTTTGCTATCCCTTCACCAAGTGTAAAGAGTTTGGTTGACCTGTGTAGTGCGTATAGCATGTATACTACCATTGAGACACCGACTCGAATATGTAGCACTACATCTACGCTATTGGATAACTTTGTTGTAAATCTTCCTCAGAATATGTTCACTGCTTCTTGCTTTGATAATAATCTCTCTGATCATCTTTCACAAATTTTGCAGTTCTCTTATAATTCGAAAGTTAACTGTCCTGAATACGTTCTTAGAAGGAAATATTCTGTACATTCTTTGAACTTATTTAATGATCACCTGCAAAATGAAACTTGGATGTCAGTGTATGAGTGCTCCTCCTCTGATGAGGCGTTTGACAATTTTATTGCTACATTTCGGTATTATTTAGATAATTGTTTTTCTATTGTAAGGTGCAGTAATGTTCCCCTTAACAAATCTTGGATTACACCTAGCATTATTCAAATGAAAAATAATCTTAGCATTTTTAGCGATCTGTCTAGGAAATATCCAGCTTTAAAAAATGATTATTTGCAATATGAAAAATTTTACAAGGAAATAATAATAATAATAACAAACTGCTATTAATGATGACTTTATAAACTCTTCTAATAACAAAACGAAAGCAGTCTGGTCTGTAATACGCAAAAACAGATTAAATCAGGTTAGAGATCCTGTTTTACCTGATATTTATCCTAACCGTCACAAACTATGTAATTTGTTTAATGATTTTTTTTCTAGTTTTTCAAATGATCTAATCAATGCAACTTATGGTGATAGCTGTATTGACTTTGATACTATTGATAAATATGTACCTCGCCCACTCCATTCCTTCTACTGTCCTAGTGTATCTGAAAATGATGTTCTTTCTGCTGTAAATAAATTGCAGTCCAATCATTCTGCAGGAGATGATGCGATTTCCTCTTTTATTATTAAGAAATGTGTCCAACATATTGTACAGCCATTAACTTATTTAATTAATTATTCGTATGAAAGGGGTATTTTTCCATCTAGTCTAAAGGTGGCATGCGTAACACCGGTATTTAAGAAAGGTGATCGTAATGATTTTAAGAATTACCGACCGATAAGTATACTTTCAACGTTTGCTAAAATATATGAATCCGTCATGAACACTAATATTATTAATTACTTTATTAAGTTTAACTTGTTTAGTAAAAACCAACATGGATTCATTCCTACACGGTCAACCAATACCGCCTTATTCAATTTTTTAGCGGAAATTTATAAATGTGTTGATCAAGGTTTTCCCTGCCTATAAGTACTAATTGATGTATCGAAAGCTTTTGATTGCGTTAACCACTCAATATTGCTGTACAAGCTTGAAAGATATGGAATTAATGGTACAACCTTGAGCTGGTTCCAATCATACCTGAGAAATCGCGAACTTAAAACTGTATGTCATAATATCCACTCGAATAAATCAAGTATTAATATAGGAGTACCCCAAGGTTCCGTTTTGGGACCTACACTGTTTTTAATTTACATTAATGACTTCCCATCCTATATCACTGCTACTGATTCGTTAATCTTATACGCAGATGATATTAACATCACCATAAAATCCAGCGATACATCAACCCTTTTTCGAAAATTAATCACATTTTTACCAGTGTTACCACCTGGATAAATATTAATAGACTTATACTGAATCCCTCCAAAACTCAATTTATTTTATTTAAAAATAAAGCTAAATATAATTTGAGTACATTTTTATTAAATGGTGAAAGAGTAGGATTGGCGGAGTGCTCTAAAGTATTGGGAGTGTTCATTGATGAGCATCTGAAGTGGACTTCTCATGTTGATGAGCTCTGTAACAGTCTCTCTCGAACTTGTTATGCTATTTATAACCTGAAAAGGTCTTGTAGGTTTTCGGTTGTAAAAAACTTTTATTATTCTAATTTTCAATCGAGAATGGCGTATGACATTATACATTGGGGAATGTGTTCGGATTCCAATCGCGTTTTCACTATTCAGAAGCGGGCTCTCAGGTCTATGATTGGTTTAACCTCGAGACATTCCTGTAAAAAAGTATTTAAATCACACAAAATATTAACCTTCTATGACATTTATATTCTGGAAGTTCTATGCTTTGTACATCGTAACTACAATACTTTCTTTAATGGTGTTACGCATGATCACCATACTAGGAACTTGGGGTATTTGCTTCCACCTTGTCATAAAACTACAACCTACCAAAAATATCTGATATTCGTGGGTTGTAAACTCTTTAACCATTCACCTAATACTATTAAGAAAATAAGCAACTTTTACAAATTTAGAAAAACCGTGAAACATAATCTATTACATATAAATTGTTATAATTTGGATGATTATTTCTCAGCAAACCTGTGCTAGTGTGCACCTAAGCTTTTGTTTTCCACATTTTTGACTTGTTTGGTTCATGTCTGTACGTACTTTACTGTATACGTTGTATCTGTATGTGGGTATATGATATGCTGAGATAAAGAAATATTATTATTATTATTATTATTAATAAACATATTTTGTTCTGATACTATAACCGCATATTAAATGCATAATTGGATTAAGAAATATGAACAAATGACTTCTTGATTCAAATTATCTTTTTGATTTGTTACTGGAAATAAAATTGCAATTTTAGATGATTAACCGCACTTGTAGGAAATTTAAGAATACTTGAAAAAGAAACGGGTTCATTATTGATAGCATCGAATTATTATTATTATTATTATTATTAGTATTATTATTATTATTATTATTATTATTATTATTATT